>NQII01000457.1:566400-593237 GCA_002778355.1 Clitarchus hookeri | reverse complement strand
AGTAGATGTAGATTGGGCAGTAAAGTTGTTTACTGACATTTTAACGTGCAGTAATTTCAATAAAAGCATAAAAAATAAAGGATAAATATAAATAGCATGCTGTTATCACAGAAACACAAATATACCACAGCACTTAAAAAACATAAGTACATTCTCATTATAAGTAGGCAAGTCTGTTCAACCTTGAAGGTATTGTGACAAACGAGACCTATGTACAAAGCAGGCATCTAATTTTTNTAGTACTGCCACGCCACCTCGAATGACCAACCTACACTCCCCCCACCGGGGTGACCGTACGATCCTCCCCCCACCTATGTACACAGTAGGCATCTAATTTTTCCAGACATGAATGAGCTAGTGTTTTTTATGACTAAATATTCTCTTCATACTTTGACAGTGTTAAATTAGCCAAGACCTGTATTATTTTTTAATGTTTTAGTGACATTTAAAATAAATTTAATATATAATTAAATATCAAGCAGTTATTCCATGCTGGAAAAGTTAAAGTAATGAAATTAACATGATGCAATATTTTACTGTATTGTTAGGTCCGGTTAAAGTTATTTTATGTGAATTAAATCACATTTCACTTGGGTTAGTGGTGGTTTTACGAGAATATTTTGTACTATATCATGTGTCATATTTCCCCATTTTCAAACTGTGTCTTTGGGGTGCCTACATGTGAACTTAAAATGGAGTATATCGTAGAATTTACATTCCTTTCTACCAAGAAGTTAATTGCTGGAGACAGAACCAGAAGTCTCCCAGTTGCATATTCGACAGAATGTTTGCCACTTGCAGTGATTCTGAATTGTGGTATTTTCCTGTTGTGCTTCAATTGAAAAGTAAGTACAGGTGAGTGAAGATTCATTACATATCAATTTCACTGTGTGAGCATGCTGGAAGTTCCAAAATACAGTAAAACTTTGTGTATTACTAATATCCAATTTCACCCTATAGGAAGTTTTCCTGTTTAGTAAGCAAAAATTAGCTATATTTTTTTTTGGGTTATAGAAGTAAGCAAGTTCCCCCATCCTGTGAAAAATGGTTTTTATAAAGTTAATATTACTTATAGAATGGGCAATATTGAAAACATGCTGAAAGAGTGATGTTTTAAGACCTTGATGCTTAAAGTCCTTTAGCCTGCATGCACATTTTTTTTTAAGTTGGCAAATTTATAATTAGTGATTTATATTTTTGACATATAACATAACTTTATTAATAATTATTTTAATACATTTTGTTGTAGTTACTAAATTTTAAGTTAATTATTTATATTTTTGAACTATAACATAACAATTTACTGATTAGTTATGTACACATTACTATTATTACAATTGCAGCTACGTATTTCAGCAAGTTTGCCTAAAACGTCCCACGAACAGTACCTTGACTAGGGGATCAACTGATAATGACAGCATGAAAATAAACAACATCCTTGACATGTGGCCGATCAACTGATGGCGGAAGAATACGTAGTCAGATGTAAACAGTGGCGTTACTTTCGCAGAGCTGTCAAAAAGTGGCCTTCTTATACAGTATGGACTATATCAAGTACCAGTATGTGTGTGTTAGTATTCAGCATAAGTAAATTGTAACAAACTAGAATTGATAATAAATGTTATTTTCGAGTGTGTTTCTTTGTCGAGGCTGTTTCAAGGCCTAAGGGCAAGAGGCATCTTCCCCAGCCTTTATATAGAAAGTGTTAACTTGTAATTGGGTGCTGGTTTTCTCAATATTATCCCAAACGTGTCCAATCCCATTTGCTGCTGGGTCTAGTCTTCTACTAATGTACGTGGACATTACCATGAACTTGAATAGTCTCATGTTGCCTATTTATAGGCAGCAGGCACCCCGGCGTATTTATTTGTGTTTTCACATGAATCCTACCAACTTTCTACCCCATAGAGTAAACTAAGCCCAACACCAGCAGCGACAAACAAAATTTAATTTTTCAGCATACTTACTGTTCATGATATGATCATTTAACCTCAAACACCACTAGAAGCAAATTAAAGGTGGGTTACCTTTCCCAATTAAAATGAGGGTGATTCTTCTGCTTTTGCAATTATAGTTAATTTGTTATTCAAGTATTTTGTGCTTAAAAAAACTAAAAACTCTAAACGAAAGAAAGATGTAACTAGCAACCACTCAGGTTATAATTTCTAGAGACTGTAATACATGCCAGCACATAAAAAAGTAAAATAAACATATTAACTCTTTTGCTACCAAATTGAGTTAACCCATTTCAAGGTCTGTTCATAAAGTATGATTCAGTATTAAAAAAATTTAATCTGCATCAGAGTATAGCCATTTTGTGTCACTAACTCAGTTATTCATATCTGCATGAAAAAATAAGAACAAGGTCTTCACAAAATATTAGTCATGGCAATGCAAAGGAGGGGATAATGTAGGGGATGATTATCAAATTTATGCAGAGATGAGATAAAACTTATGTAAGTAAACAGGAGACATAATGAGTTGGCATTGAGGAAAGGGAGGAGTAAGCTATATACCATGTTGGTGATTTCTGAGGCAAAACCTGTGTTCTTCAATAGCAACATAACACAGATGTATACAGAAGAGAATTATAATTATGCTAGTATTAAATTATATTAGTATTATTTAACCTAACTGGGATTTGAGTTTTGTCTTTTACATTCAACTTGTACAGTGTTTTGTCATCCATCCTTGTCCCTCAGCTGGCAAAAACCTATCATTGGACACGTGTGCACGAGGTGTATGACCAGCAGTGTGGTCATTGTGTATAATGTGTTTGCATGTGATGTGTGTAATCATTGCATTAGCACAAAGTGCATGGTGAACCAAGGTTAGACCTAAAAGGCCCATGTGTGAAGTGTGAAAGGATTTATTGTTAGTTTGTAAGCATTTCTACGTCTTTGTTCTGCTTGTGCACGTCTATGCATGTATTTGCAAATTTAGTGTAATATTGTGTATCCTTCCATTTTGATCACACTCCATCCTTCATACACGTGCTCAACAACGGGGCCACCATGGCATGCGCAGGAGATATGACCATGATTCCAACGGCCATTGCGCAGTCTTCAATTTAGCTTTCACTGATCTGGTAATTTTGTTCGTGTAATTTATTTTAATATCTTTTTCGTTACCCCTGCAGCTGGATAGCCCCTTCCATCAAACGGAGAGGCTATAAATAATTATATTGCCTTATTGCCTTTGACTGTTGAACTTTGTATTCACCTTAAGCTGAATCAGGTGAGGCATCAAGTAATTTGGTTTGTGCATCAGTGCTTTTGTATTGTTATTCTTTATTGTGATAAACACAATGTAATCGAAAGTATCTGAACACCCACCTGAAAATGAAGTACAAGTTTAGGCTATACTCCATCTGGAACACTGACAGTCAATACGGTATTGGCCAACCCTTAGCATTGATGACAGCCTGTACTCTCGCAGGCATACTTTCAATGAGGTGGTGGAAGGTTTCCTGCGGAATGGCAGCCCATTCCTTGCAGAGTGCCAAAATGAGAAAAGGTATTGATGTAGGTTGGTATGGCCTAGCATGAAGTCGGCTTTCCAAAACATCCCAGACTTGTTCTATTGGATTTAAATCAAGACTCTGCACAGGTCAATCCATTAGTGGGATGATGATGTCATCAAACCATACCCTCACATGGCCTGCAGTATGGATGGGTGCTCGGTCATGTTGAAAGATACAATAATCATCCCTGAACTGGTCTTCGATGGTAGGCAACATGAAAGTGATTAAAATCTCAACATAAACTTGCGACTTGACAGTGCCACATAAAGCAACAAGGGGGTCAAGCCCCCTCCAAGAGGACCATGACCACACTGTTACCCTAGCACCCCCAAATATTTCACAGTCTGCACTATTCAGGCTTGTAAATGTTGTTCATAATCACTCCACACAACGGTTTTTCACTATTCTATTGTCCAGTTTTGATGCTCCATATACCATGCAGGGCGGTGTTTAGCATTTGCCTGTGTAATGTGTGGTTTATAGGCAGCTGCTTGGCCATGAAAACCAAGTTTCCGCACCTCGTGCTGAGAAGTCATGGTGCTTGGAGTGGATCCTGATGCAGGTTGGAATTCCTGTGTGATGATGGCAATGGATGATTAGTAATTACGCTGTATGACCCTTTTCAACACTCAACGGTCTCTGGCAGTCAACATGAGAGGTTGGTCTGCAGACTTTTATGTTACACACGTCCCTTCTCATTTCCACTTCATTATAACATTGGAAACAGAGGAACTTGTGATATTCAGGAGGGTGGAAACCTCGCAAACAGACTGCTTACACAAGTAGCACCCGCCCACCTGACCACATTGAAAGTCTGTGAGTTTCTTAGACAGTCCCATTCTGCTGTCTCGTGCTGTCTGCTAACTACTGCAATCACTGACTATGTGTTCCACGCGGTTGATGGCAGTACTGTCTCACCCTCTATGTTAAACACACATTTTGTGGGTGTCCGGATACGTTTTATCACATGGTGTGTGTTTAACACCTCGTGCAATTTAATGTGCTTTTTTGGAAGTAATAAATGATTTATGGCTCTGGATATGATATTAATGAGGTTACCCTTACTTTTTGCGCTAAGTGTTGATCCTCAACAGAACAGAAGAGTTTGTTATGTTGTTCAGCGGCAATTTAAACATCCGTGTGGAAATGTAACGAACATAGTAAGAGTTTCACCATGTGGCAGTGAGCGGAATCATGGCCTAGTGCCCTGGAATTTCAACTACAACTTAAACACCAGAAACATTCCTACTATTTGATGCCGATAAGTCTTATATAAATAAAAGTCACTTAATTCTTTATATGCACAAAGGTCCTTAAAAAAAGAATATGATATGTTAGAGGGGTCTGTCTTTATTCAAAGCAAAGTATAAAAGGCCTCAATTTTCAATGTCCCAGTTTTCCTAAATAATGGCTCACAGATGTTCGCACAATTGAGTATTCACTAAACTTTATCTCTGGGCTAGGTTATCAGACCCCTTCACTCTCCAACTTGGAGTTATGAATTTTCTAAATGGCACTTAGGTGTTTATGCAATTTAATCAAAACAAATAATCTCTGAGTCAATCGCATCCCAGGACATCACTTGCTCCTCCTATGACCAACCAGGAACCAGATCCATGAAAAGAGGTACATACATCAACCAATTACAGCACAGGACAATCACCGAGTGTGCAATTGGGAAGGAGGTAAGGCATCTTCATCAAAAGGCACTTAAACTGGTCTTGCACAGTTACATATAGTCCACATTTTTCTTCCACTACTAATATATCGAAATTAAAGGCAGCAACTATAAAAAAACTACAGCACCCAAGCAAAAAAAAGAAAAAAAATAGGTCTTTTGAAATTTTTTACATATGTGGACATAATCCAACATAAAACAGATTACAATAAAGTACATATAAAATACTAAATCATTTCTTATCAAAACAACTTACTTTTCCACTTCTAGAATACTCCAAATACCAAAATTTGACATGACGCATACCAACAGTCACAAAATATTTTCCATCTTCAGCAAATGAGATAGCTTTCACTTTGGTTGAAACCTTATTTGATGCAACTTTTAAATTGGTCTTCCATTCCCATACATTTACAATCATATCATGCTGTGATCCAATTGAGATGAGGTGTTTGCCATTTGGTGAAAATGCCTGAAAAAATAAGTTATAATCATTTACAATTATCTTGATATGAAATAACAAATAACTGAAGTTTAAAAAAAAGCCACTTATATTTTTCAAATAATCATCATGACTCATGATGTGGCAAAGAAGGTAATTAATTACCAATCATACAAAGATATTTCCAGCACATAAATTTTGCTAGATTTATACAATTAGTATGATCATGTACAAGTACTTTCGGGAAGGCGGCTGGGTTATACTGGTGCTCTATCATCAGAGAAGTTACGATGTGCTGTACAGGATATCGCAGACCACAAAAAAAAAAAAAACTAACCAAATTAACTGTGGTTTCCTTTCTTTTTTAGACATTAATAGTATGGTCCAAAGATAATAAGTAAGCATGTATTAATCACTACTGCCAACTATCTGCCTTTCCTTTGAACACAATGTCAAGTTTAACTTATGACTAACAAGATCAATAAATATATGACATACTTCCAGTGCTAATACAAAACTTTGTATACTGGAAAAATGTTTCTCAAAAGTATGTAACTGCCAAAAAGATTTGTTAAACAAAATTCATAACATGAAAAAATTTAGATCTTAAAAACTGATTTTGGGTGATGTGACTTACCTTTAAATAACAAAAATTACAAAACATGATTACAATATTTAAAAAATTAAGTTCACTTTAATATTTTAATGCAGAGTATTATAAGTAAAAGTAATTACAGCTCTTTTATTTTCCTTAATTATATTTTTTTATGTTATTAGCTTGTCACAATTATTTTTAAAAAAAATCCCCTTACATACCATATTTAATTTTTAAAGTTAACAAAGTAAAGCTTCCATTACATTTTAGATTAAAATTTTCTTTTTTACAAGAATGCCACACCTGAACAGTGAACACATACACTATCTTACAAGCCAAAGAAAACATTTGTTAGGAAACCAAGAAGACATTGTCTGTTTAACATGTTACACTACAATTACACCTATCTCAACCTATGTCAATGCTGTATCCTACCTTCTACCATCAATATCAGGGGTGGTCACTCTCATATCAAGTGTTCTGTTGCAATGGGATGATGCAACATGATTGATTGTGGGTTGATAAAGCATAAGTGGTAGCAAAAGCTGCATGGTTTGTGATCATGTGTGCTTTTATGACTGTTTTTTTATCATGTCAATTTTTTTAACTTCTGGGCTGACCATGCTACTGCTCCTTTGGTGTTGCAGATATGTGCATGATTAATCTACAAGTTATATTTTAACTTTATATATTTTTTCTTTTTCCACTTAATAACTATGACAATGCCTGCATGTTTAATTAAAGATGAATTGGAGAACAAATGTGCAATACAGAATGAACATGAATCTAAAAATACTGCAATAGCACTTTGAAAAGCCTTGCTCCTTCATGATGATTCTGAATATAATGTGTAAAGCATAAAAATTCTGATATTGAAGGATTTTTTCAATAATCCTGATGGAGGCTACTGCTTAATCATTCCTGCAAGTAAAATATACACTACTGGAAAATGAAAAAAGAACACCATTATGGTAGTGATTTAAGATGACCAAATAAGCACAAGACATTACTAGAAGGCAGCAGATGAAGTGATTGTAAGTGAAGCATTGGGTAAGACTGCAGAGTTGAGGTGGAACATTCAAAATACACAGGCATAACCAGTTGAGCATTGGGAGTGAATGAAGAGATTTGGGTGGCTCTTAAAAGCAAAGTCTTGAGAGCCGATGAGGGTGAAGTGAGGTGAGTATGGAGCAGTGCCAGAATGAAGGGGCAGGGGAAATGGGAGATACTTTAGAAAACCCGTGAATCAGCAGCACTGTCCGGCACAATTCCCAATTGTGAAGATCCAGAGTGAACCGGTCAGGGATTGAACCCGGTTCACCTTGGTGGGAGGCGACCAGTCTAATCACTCCCACACAGTGGCCCCAAGTGTTGGGAAATGGGTGTAGTTGGGGCTTAATGCACTCCGGATGTCATTTGGACTTTGTTAGCATGCCAGGACGACAAAGACTAGCCTTATTCGTACTGTTAACTGAGTTTGAATGGGGCCAAATAGCGGGACTCTGGGAAGCTGGATGGTCACACCAAAGAATTGTGGAACATGTTGGACGAGAAGTGTTCAGCAGTGCATCGATGGTGACACTGTTGGTCAGAAGAAGCTGCACATACCCATAAACATGGTTCCAGAAGTCAGCAATATACGGATGCATGCCAAGACAGTTGCATTGTATGCATGGACATAGAGAATAACAAGGTGACCACAGAACATATTAGACATCATGTCGCTGAGTGTCTCCTAGGACCATCTGCAATTGATTACGCAAAGCTGGTCTACCATTACGCAGGCCATTAGCAAGACTTACCCTCACACCTTAGCATTGTGCAGCCTGCCTCTGGTGGTGCCGAGAAAGGAGCACCTAGAGGGAAGAATGGCCAAGCATTGTGTTCAGTGATGAGTCATGGATCTGCCTTGGGGCTGATGATGGTCGAATGTGTATTCTGTATTAGCCTGGTGAGTGGCATTTTCCACAGTGTATATGGCAGTGACACTCGGGACTAACTCCTGGGATAATGGTTTGGGGAGCCATGTTCTATGATGGTAGTTTGCCTCTTGTGTTAATACAGGGAACATTGACCAGTGCATGGTACATCCAGAACATCATTCAACCTGTTCTGCTACCATTTTTGCAGGGGCAGGAGAATACGCTTTTTCAGCAGGATAATGCCTGTCCACATTCCGCTTGTGCAAGTCAACATGTTCTTGGAGATGTTAGTAAATTTCTCTGGCCAGCCCGATCACCAGATCTTTCCCCTATTGATCATATGTGGGCCTGGGTTGGACATCATCTGGCCCAATCTCCTGCACTATTGATGATTCCTGCCCAGCTGAGCAACCAAGTGAAATGTGTGGGGAATTCCATTTGGCAGGACAATATTCGTAACTTCTATGATCGTTTACATGCAAGAATTTCTTCCTGCATTGCTGCTCGATAAGGGCACACTAAGTAGTGAATAATCTCTTAGCACACCTCTGCAGAAATTTTCTGGTGGATATCCTTTTACCAGTGATCATGTCCTGTATACTATATGTAGGATGTTCAATGTAAACTGAGCACTTCTGAAAGCCCTGCTTCAGATCTACTTGTATGCACATGGTGTGTTCTTCCACATTATGTAAAATTAACCCTGCCACGGGCCTCATCACTTTATTCATGCAGCAGTGGCAGCAGCTTCTATATGAGAAGGTATTATCCACACTGAGTGTTATGTAATATTTTAAGTGTTAATTAGGATATAGATAAGAATGATATATGGTGTCGGAATGTAATTAGTATTGAAAGGGGTTATATTCTTTTGAGTATGGTTTTATAGAAAATTAATTGATACTACTGGCAGTTTGCATGTTCTTGGTCATCCAGAACTTTTGTATAATGCATATATGTCAATAAAAAAGTTTGTTTCATCAAAATCAGTTCAGATGTAAGTACAACATAGCTTCAACTGCTCAAGATATATTATAATAAAAAATTGCATTTTAACTTTGAAAATTTTATTAACTGTATTTGGACTTGTTTCAAAATCATTCATACATTGCNTTTTTCAAAGGTTCTTTTCAAAAGTATCGAAGATACCGTGAATGGATTATAACACAAGGACTAGTAGATATTCAGTCATTGATTCCCATGGGACCTAGTAGTCCTGGGTGAGTGAGTAAGCTATCATGTGCATGCCTGGGCAACAAAACTGTATGGTAATTATTATTTGCAATAAAAAAAATTAAGTAATATTAATTTTCTGGAGAAGAAAAACTGTGGAGGATTTGTACCTCTATATGATGGGGGTTTTTTTTATTGATGGTAAATGAAATGTATGAAACATGTGTACATGTTATTTATGTAGCAAGACATTTTTGAAACACATTTAACATATTCTAAATCTTTTGCGATATTTAATTTTGTATACTGTAATTTTAGTTATATATTTTTTCTATGCTGCAACATTTCTTTGCCTCAGTGTATCAAAGTGAAGCTGTGCCAACTAATCAGAATCTTTTGGTACATGGCTAGGTAGGCTGTCTGTTGACATCTCTTTATCTAATAATATAGCTGCAATAGTAACTTCTTATCTGAAAACTTCAGTTTAATTTACTTAACTGGATTACAGTGTTCAAAAGCTTGCTCTCCAAAATATTGTGTCCAAAACTTAATTTTAGAAATGTATTTTTGATTTAATGATGCTTCTACAATATATATATTTTTTTATCAAACAAATTGTATAATTTAGAGCTGAACATGCTATTAGATTCTCTCCCAGAATAACATGTAATGTATATGAAATATAAATTGATGATACACTGGTAAAAAATGAAAAATGAATACCACTAAAACGGTGACGTAGAAACATCATATGTGCATGGGGCACTGATAGAGGGCAGTACATGCAATGATTAGCAGTGCTGTGCTGTGGATAGAGTAAGAACTGCGCACTAAGCATAACACCGCTGAGCCCAATATAACTGTAGTTGACTCTGAAAGAGTTGTCTGTAGTTTCAAGCATCTGCCTGTGCGTAGTAAGCAATGTACACATGCCCCAATGGTGTAGAAGACCACACTTCGTGTAATGAACGGACTTTGAATGAGGTCGTATCGTGGGCCTGAGGGAGGTTGGATGGTCCTTCTGAAGAACTGCCCAACGTGTAGGATGTGAAGTGTCTGCTATGCATTATTGGTGGTACCAGTGGTCCAATGATGGTGCATATACTCATCAACCTGGTTCTGGACTGCAGCGGCATACAGATTCCCGCCTGGACTGCCGCATCAGACGAGCAGCCATTACCAATCGCACGGCGACTGCCGCACAGATTAGGGCCACTGTTGCACCCAGGATGTCAGCTAGGACCATCACCAACCATTTGCTGGATGCTGGTCAACGATCAAGGGTGCTGCTCGCCAGGCTTCCTCTCACACCTCATCATTGTGCAGCACACCTCGGATGGTGTCGCGAACAACGCAACTGAAGGGATGAGTGGCACTGAGTTCTGTTTAGTGATGAGAGCAGATTCTGCCTTGGTGCCAGTGACCGTCGTTTGCAAGTGCTGCGTTGACCAGGAGAGCGACAACAACCAGTGTGTATAACGCCAGCGACATACAGGATTAACTCCTGGCATCATGGTCAGGGAGCAATAGCCTACAATGACTGTATGCCACTGGTGTTTGCTAAGGGAACACTGAAAAGTGAATGCTACATCCAGAACATCTTCCAGCCCATTTTGTTGCCATTCCTACAATGCCTACAATATGTCATTTTCCAGCAGGACAATACCAGTTGGACAAATAGTCCATAATTAAAATATAAGGAAAGACACTCCAAAAAATTAAACTATGTCATTATCATGAACGAGCAAGAGAGAAGTGGAAGGGTGCATTCTGAAAGTAGCAGTGAATGTCACAGATAATCAAGTCGCTTGATGCAACACCAGTAACAACAACAAATATGTTGTGAATTTACAATAATAATGATTAATAACAAAAGAACTGAATAGTAAAATTAAAGGAAAGTAAAAATAATATTTTCCATTTAAAATTTTACAATATTATTTTGGTATCAAGGAAAATTATATTAAATACTTTTAACCTAATCATATCACTCTTGGAGCTAGTCACCTTGAGACATGTATGTTTCATCAAGTGCAGCCGCATAGCACGTCACGTCATGCTGTAGTTCTCAATGAACAAATTGACGTCATTTTAATTTCCACCTGCCTGAAATTTTGCTAATGTTGATATTTCTTATCTTGGATGAAAAGAAAACTGGAAGTTCTAAGTTGCCAGTCATTGCATCACAGTAGTAACAGAAAATTACCATTCCCTTTGACCGGCACAGTAAAAATATTGTTGTATACTAGTGTGAAATAAGTATGAAGAATTTCACGTTAAGCAAACAGAAAATATCACATAAGACTTCGCTACCAAGTGCAGAAAATGGTTCATGTCCCGAAGCCGGCGTGGAATCTGCACGATGTCTGGCATAGCTTCCGCCCGGCTGAATAGCTTTCTCAATACTGACAATTGCAGTGGTGTGTTTGCCATTGTAGAGCAAGAAGGACATCATACTGTCCGACTACAGCGCACCAAGGGTGGTGAGGTCGTTCCCAACAACTATGCCACTGCTTTGAAAACAAATTAAGTCTACTGTAGAATTAAATGGATTTTTGTGTTTGATTTTCATGTCTGTGCATTACATCATTGCAATCTTGCCAATATTTTCTTCCCATCATGCGCTGTTGCCAAGTTGCAGACGTGAGAAAGAAAGGAAGTGGATCTGGTTTAAATAGAGGTTGTGCTGTACAGTCTGGCGAGCATTTGGTTCCTGTGCTTCGGAGGATGCAACCAAGTTAAGTATTCGAGATATGGCTCGTTAGACCGGGCGATGGCCTTGTTCTGATTCGCAGTTAGCCATTAAAAGGATGGGGAAAGTAATATTTCCACTGGTAGTTTCCTAGTTGATTATTCAAGTAAATTGAATTTGCCTTCTGCACCAAAAATGACAAAATTTGGCAGTCAATATTTGTCTCGAAAAATTTGTAAATGTGGCAACATTTCAAGGAGTAGCATGTAATAGATACTCTGCAATTGTATTTTAAAGGAAATTTTGTGAGATGGGCATAAGGATAATCATAGAGATGTTTGTGAATCATTATTATTGTGCCAGCATTTTGCAGTTATGCTTGTAGATTTATATTTTTTTTTAATTCCAATGGAACTTTTAATCAAAGATAATTAATTATAGATATTATTGTAAGTTAAATTTATTTAGATAAGTTTTGATATGGCTGTGGGCACTTTTTAGGATTTTGGTATTGAGGTACCATATATATTTTATGTTTTGGCACAATAATGTTTTTGAGAGCCCTGTGTGTGTGTGTGTGTGTGTGTGTGCGTGTGCGTGTGCGTGTGTGTGTGTGTGCGCGCGTGTGCATGCGTGTGCATGCGTGTGCGTGCGTACGTGGGTGTGTGTGTGTGTTTGTGTGTGTGTGTGTGTGTGTGTGTGTATGTATGTATGTATGTATGTATGTATGTATGTATGTATGTATTAGTGCTGTTACGAATATTCACATTCGCGATTATTCACATGTTTTTAATATTCACATTCGCAATCACAAATATTTATGCGAATATGTAGCAAATGTATTTGGCAATGAAAAATGAAAATATTTATGAAATAACAATGAAACTGCTAAGATTAATAATATTTTTATTTAGGTATTTATATTTTAATAAAAAAGTTTTAATTGGTGAACCGTTTTGATGTTACTCATTAGGTACATACAGACGCTTTTAATAATATTTTATTCTTATTTATCTAAGCAAAACTCAAATTTAGGTAGGTATTTACCTAAACTTGCAAACTAAAATATCAATTGTATGAAAACAAAAATAAATTTTGAACTTCTTAAACACACAATAATGGAGCTAACTAAATATGTTATCACATTTTTAATTACACTAATCCACTGTAAATGAGATTTTTTGTGAGAACACAAATGCAACTTGATAGTTATCTAAATAATATTATATCTACTAGAGATTTCTGTATCTAATCGTATTGTACATTAAATCTACTATTTATAAATGAAGTTAACAATATCTTTTTTCAGAAAGGAAACAAAAAACATTTCTTCTTTTTAATTAAAACAAAAAATAATCTTCTTCAAATTAACATGTTAATTTTAACTTTGGTTCTAGTTATATTATCTTTAACAGAACCATTTAACATTTCTTCTTGAATTCAAAATAATAATAAATAAACTATAAAAAATATAATAGTGATTATCAAATATACTCAAGTAAGTTATGTAAGTTTCATAAAACATTTAGTAATTAAATTAGAGTAGAGGAATATTAAACTTCAAAAATAAAAGTTTTGATGCCTTTTCTCCTTGAAGCCTATTTCAGTGGGGTGTGTAAAGAAGACCTGCCCCACTAAAAACTCTTTCGCTAGGTACACTGGTGGGTGGTGTTACTAAATATTGCCAGACTATAGGAGAAAGACTACCATACTTCTTATTATTCACCTTCCACCATGTAAGTGGGTCTACATCATTTTCCACACGTTTTATTAAATATTCATTGATGGTTTTTTTAATCAAAACTTCTATAGGATTTGGACTTTCATTTTCTCCTTCACTTTCACTGGAATCCAACAGCAATTCCATGGTGTCTCTTAAAGATATACATTTCCCTGATAGACAGGCACTGGATCCAGAGGTTTCAATCCCATGATTAGTCATTGTAGCACGCTTAGGATTTGAACAAGAAGATAGGCTTGATTCATCGTTTCCAATGGATTCTAAAATAGTTTTCACAACTTGATCTTTGGTTGAGGAATTTTTGAAAAATTTCACTTTGTATCTCGGGTCAATGAAAGTAGCCGTAGCAAACCATACGTAATTATCCAAATGAGAAAATCTGTGACTTAATTCTTGTTTTAGAACAAGAATCGTGTTTCCGATAGCTGAACATATGGAAATATTGGCTGCACTTAGTTCTTTTGTAATTTCTTCAAAAGGCCTGAGCAAAGTAATTAGTTTTTCCCCAATTATCCACTCTTGGGAAGTTAGATGTGAAATTTTGTTATTTGTGGAAGCGTAAAAACTCGCGAAAGAGTGCCTGGCATTTGTGTCTTCTGAGCACGCCATCTTAAAATTGCGAATGCAATTGATGGAAAGGCACTAGTGCCACAAACAAACTATGCAGGAGTCTCTCGGTGAAGTAATAGGGTTGGTGGCTGTGTTAGGCCTGCCTTGTGAGAAAGGCTACTTCACCCAAATTCTTTTCCATAATTTATTGCCGGGAAACAGTAGGTGTTTTATGTTTGTGCAGCAATCCACTACTCTAATTCAACTACTTGCCTTGGTGACACAGGTATAAAAGAACCATAAAAGATTGTACAGTTCAGGCTACTATACGTCATAAGAAATATGACCATTGCGGAAGGTCTGGATTTGGTAAATCCACCTATGGGAAGGTTTCAGTTATGCAGGTGGAAGCTAACTCAAGGCAAAGGCTAGGAGATGATGTAGTGAAAAAGATCACAGGGTCACGCCACACTCAAACTGATAGTGCTTAGGGGAAGCAATGGGGAGACCTGTAGAGGGATATTCGAAAGCCAGTGATCAAGAGTCATCATAGGCTAAGGTTATTCCAAATAAATTGAAGGAGATACAGTGCTACTTTTATGAGAACAAGGGGCATATTCGAGCAAAGTTTCCCATGCAACTTCAGCATTCTGACCAGAATTTTGCTGTGGAACAAAAGTATAGCCTGTTATATGTGTTGGTACAAATAGAAAATCATATTGAGGTGATTACCTTGGTGGACTCTGGTGTTTCCTGTTCACTAATCAGTCCGTTGTTTTGTAATTATTTGATGAGAACCTTGCCTAAAGGTGTTGTATCACTCGAAAAGAGTGATAAAATAGAATTTTCTTTGGATGATGCAGGGATGATTTACTCTGTGTGTCAGGCCAGGTTTAAAATCATGGTAGGTAAGTTTTCTTGAAAATTTTAATTTTAGGTTTTGCCGGGTCTAAATCATGATCTATTACTTGGTTTTAATTTCATTGGTAAAACTCTGGCATCTCTTGAGATAGCAGATAAGGTCCTTTGGTTTGGGTTTTGTAGAAACCAGCCAGTGCTATTGCTGATTAAGAGTATGAGGTTCCGCCTTATGAAGACAAAGTTCTTGCCGGACAGTCAAGAATTGAAGATACAAGTATTGAAAAATGAATTTTCAGATGTAACTTCAAAATTAAGCCATTATACTAAAAGCTCAATTCAGTTAAAGTTGAGTGATGACACTCTGTTGAGTTCAGTAGCATATCAGGCATCCCCTCCCAAGGTGAAGGCTTTCCGAAATATAATCCAGGAGTTGGAACAGGATGATATCAATGAGAAGTCTAACAGCTCTTATTCTAGTCCATCTTTTCTGCTAGCCAAGAAAATACTGGGGAAATATAGGATGAAATGTGATTATTGTGCTGTCAATAAAAATATCTATGCAGATCCTTACCTGGTCCCCACCATTGAAACTGTATTCCAGCATGTGGGAAAAACCAAGTATTTTACGATTTTGGATCTCAAGTCTGCCTTTTTGCAATGAAATTTGCACGAGGATTCTCAGGAAGTTTAGGCCTTTGTTACCCCGTGGGGCACTACCAATGGAAATGGCTTTTAATGGGAGTCAACTGTGGGCCCCAAGCTATCTCACATATTTTGTTTAAGGTGTAAGGAAAGTACCAATATGACTTCCTTTTCACCTATATTGATGATGTGTGCACATATAGTGCCACCTTTGACGAACACATGGAAAATCTTAAGATAGTGCTCTCTGCATTAAGGGATGTAGAGTTGACAGTGAATCCTGACAAGATTACTTAGGCAAAAACCGATTTGTAGTATCTTGGTTCTGTGATCTCAAGTGGAAAATTACTTTTGGACCCAAAGAAAATCAGGCCCATAGTAAATTTTCCTGTTCCTAAATATTTGAAAGGTGTCAGGATATTTCTGGGAAGGGGGCGGTTTTTATTCAAAGTTCATTCCTGAGTTCGCTGAGATAACGGAGCCCTTGAATGCTTTGAAGAGGAAAGGGGTGGAATTTCAGTTGAAAGAGGATCAGGACCGAGCATTTGGGGAGCTGAAAGAGAAGATCTCAACCCCTCCCAAATTTTGAAAAAAAAAAAAAAAAAAAAAAAAAAAAAAAAAAAAAATGTTTTGCAGGTTGATGCAAGCTTGCTTGCTATAGATGCCGTGTTATGTCAGGAAGTCCCTGAAGGGTTAGCCTCGGTTGCTTTTGCGAATAGGTTGCTTACTACTGCTAAGCAAAATTATACTACTTATGAAAACGAAATCTTAACAGCCTTGTTCGGTATGGAAAAGATTGCTGATTATTTAGATGGTAAGGAGCTTATAATTCATTTGATAATCAGGCGCTCAGTTGAATTCTTTCCATCAAAAAACCTGTTGGAAGGATTGCCCGGTGGCTTGTCAGGATTATCAAGTATGTGGTGGAGCACATAAAAGGGATTGAAAATAGTGTCACTGACTGTCTCTCCCGGATCTTTGACACCAAGGAATTTCAGATTATGGAGAATGAGGAAAGGCATATAGCAGTGGTGCATGAGCAGACTAGTATGGAACACGTTGGGATCCTGCAATCTTTCTCTCAAGCTTACATTGCAATGCAAGAGCATCAGGGAAAAGATCAGAAATGTTACGCTATACAAAATCAGATTTTGTCAGGTGACACTAATCTTTATGAAATCAGAAAGGGATTGCTAGGGTATGTCAACAAGAAATGGAAAATTTAGTATTTTCTACCCAGGGCTTTGCATCAGATGATATTTCAATATTATAATAAGACTTATTTTGGAGGGCATTTGGGTCAAGAGAAGACATTGTCAAGAATTAAGGAAATGTTTTTCTGGCCTAAAATAAAGGAGGATGTTGATACTTGGGTGTCAACTTGTGATGCATGTCTGAAAGCCAAACCTTGCAACACTAGGGCAGCTAGGCAATATTCTGCCACAGTGGGTCAGTACCCCTGGGCAAGGGTATAATCGGGGTTTTTGTCCATATTGGTTGCTGTGGACAATTTTAGCAAGTTTGTGTTTTTTTTTTCCCTTAAGGAATATGAAATCTGTTGAAATTTGTAAAGTGTTGGGCCAATGATTGTTTCCTGTCTTTGGGTTGCCTGTGTTTCTGGTCGCCAATAATGTGACATATTTTGTTTTTAGGGGCCATGAAAAATCTTGCCTTTGCATGAGGTGTGAAACTGATTCAGACATCTCCGTACTATTCAAAAGCAAATTTGGTTGAGCGACATAATCGTAATTTAAAGGCTGCATTAAGATTATTTCAGACAGGTTTCTTATCGTGAATGGTAGGAAGTATTATACCAACTTGCATTGGCATTTAATAGTGTTACCAGTGATGCTACCAAATATGTGCCTTCTCAAATGTTCTTGGGGGAGATATATTTTTCATCCTTTGTTAAACGCGTGGAGCCTTCATTCTTTTTGTTGGGATTCAGTCGATATAGCTAAGATCATGGATGTATGGGAATAGGTCAATTATAACTTGGAGAAGTTATCATTGTAATCTTGTGAGAAAATATAATCTGTCTGTGGGACAGGTGACTTTTAAAGTCAGAGAAAAGGTTCTCCTGGAGGCTCACTTTTTAAACAAGAAGGTAAATGGTGTTAGTGTGAAACTTGCTCCCAAGTATGTGGGACCTTTTCATTTTGTTATTAAGAGGTTTTTAACTCCAGTAACTGTTCTACTTAAGGATGTTCAAGATCCTGCCAAAATGAACAAGGCTCACATTTCATAAATTAAAGTTTATAAATCACGTAATCCCCAAAGCCCATGAATCAGAGGCTCCATTCATGCAAATTTCATCATGTTGTGTTTCATATTAATTTAGGTTTAGGAAGGATATGAATTATATTTATTTTAATGTGTAAGGAATGACAATAAGAAAGCTCCAAATGGAGATTATTGTTACATATAATTTTAGGGCAAGAATCCAGTACCAAATGCATATGGTTTGTAACCATATCTGGATAAGGATCTGCGGTGATTCTAGGCTTCTAATGGGAGATGTTAGATGAATGTTGACTAATGTTGTTCTTCAATGTTTTGTTCCGGTGGAGTGTTGCTATAAGGAACTGAGATTTTGGCTGGTGGGCAATGGGTTGCTGAGGCCTGCCTGACCATTCTATGAAGGTATCTGCTGGATGGGATGAAGAGTACCATGGACCACTCCTCGCTCTCCCTGGAACCTGTTTGTTGAGATTCAACAAGCACTGCTGGTTCATCTGCGGTGATGATGCTGCCATCTCCGAGGGTTACTGCAAGTACTGCTGGTTCGTCTGCGGTGATGGTGCTGCTGCCTTGCTGGTGCATCAAGAGCTGTGTCTGCACTACTGGCTGATGCTGTGTGGAGAAGATAAACATTACTGGTGCTGACCTCGTTTGATGACATCTTAAGATCTTTAGCCATCTACCGACTTAACTTCAGATTCCCTGCATGACTGGCCAACAAGAAGAGACCCTGGGTTAGGAGTTTTTCTTGGATGACATCCTGTCTTCAAAGGCGGAGAAGATGAGACATGTATGTATTGTCAAATGCAGCCGCCCAGCATGTCACGTCATGCTGTCGCCTTTAATGAACAAATTGAAATCATTTTAATTTCTACATGCATTACATTTTACTAATGTTGATATTTCTTATATTGGATGAAAAGAAAACTGGAAATTCTAAGCTGCCAGTCATTGCACCTCAGTAGTAACGGAAAATTAACACACCTGTTTGTCCAGCACAGTAAAAACATTGCCCACATACTTGTGTGAAATAGGTATGAAGAATTTAATGTTTAGCAAGCAGAAAATACCACAAAAGACTTTGCTACCAAGTGCAGAAAATGGTTCGCATCCCGAAGCCGGCGTGGAATCAAAACGACGTCCGGCATAGCTTCTGCCCGGCCGAATAGCTTTGTCAATACTGGCGATTATAATTGTGTGTTCGCAAAAATTACGTTATACTGTCCGACTACAGTACGCCAAGGGTGGCGTGGTCGTTCCCAACAACTACGCCACTTCTTTGAAAACAAATCAAGTCTACTATAGAATTAAAAAGATTTATTTATTTGATTTTCACGTGCGTGCATTACATCATTGCAATCTTGCCAATATTTTATTCTTGTCATGCATCTGGTTTAAATAGAGGTTGTGGTGTACAGTCCAGTGAGCATTTGGTTCCTGTGCTTCAGAATATGCAACCAAGTTAAGTATTTGAGAAATGGCTCATTAGGCTGGGCGATGGCCTTGTTATGATTCACGGTTAGCCAGCAAAAAGCTGGGAAAGTAATATTTCCACTGGTAGTTTCCTTGTTGATCATGCAGGTAAATTGAATTTGTCTTCTGCACCAAAAATGACAAAAAATATGGCAGAGTCAATATTTTTCTTGAAAAATTAGTAAATGTGGCAACATTTCAAGGAGTAGCACATAATAGATACTATGCAATTGTCTTTTAAAGCAAATTTTGTGAGAAGGGCATAAGGATAATCATAGAGATGTTTGTGAATCATTATTATTGTGCCAGCATTTTGCAGTTATGCTTGTAGATTTATAATTTTTTTAAATTCCAATAGAACTTTTAATCAAAGATAATTAATTATAGATATTATTGTGAGTTAAATTTATTTAGATAAGTTTTGATATGGCTGTGGGCACTTTTTAAGATTTTGGTATTGAGGTGCCAGTGTGTTTTGGCCCAATAACATTTTTGCATCCTCTGAGCAACTTTGTTTATTTGACATTACGTTTAAATGGTTTCAACACTGGGATTGAGGTTTCTAGGTATATAAGTTTATAGTTCTTAGGGAGACTGCAGCTGACTCAGATTTTTTGCACGTCTCCTGGTGTTGAATTTGATTGGGGGTCCCTAGTGGGCCCATACAGATCGAAACTTATTAGAAGGACAAATAATTGAATTAATTTGAATAGTAACACCATCCACTACGAGAGGGTGTTGCAACCTTTAAATATTAAAATTATATCTTGACAGAAATATACAAATATTACTATTGCCTAAAATGGCACAGTTTGACGAAATTTGGTTCACTGGTTTAAAAGTTTTTTGGGAAGGGTGGGGGACGCACACACAGACATGAAAGTGATCTCATAAGCCTTTCTTTCCTTCGGAAACTAGGCTTAAAAAGGGCAGGTAATACCAAATCAAAGCATCCAGGAAACAGACAAGGTCACTCACAGAAGGTGGCACAACATATGTAGGTTATCAGATCAGGCAGATGTGGCAGACAAAAAAGAACAATCATAGTGTTTCTAACAGATATTAAAATTAAGAGGCAGGCACTGATACTAATGGAAGTGCAGTTGGATGGTAAGATTCACCATATGTAAGTTGAAACAGGAACGGGGCATACTATCATGACTTGGAACACACTCAAACAGTTACAGGCCACCAAAATGATGTTGCTTACTTGGTCTCACAAAAAATAGCGAGTTTTAGAGTTCCGGCAGGTAAGAGTACAAAACAGGCAGTAGAAATATCCTTACCTTTGCTAGAGGCAGAAACTTGCTGAGCCAAAATTGGTTGGCACCTCTGGGAATTTCAGTTTGAGGAGTTGTCTCAGTAACACATGGGGCGAGGGTAAAGAAGGTAGCAAACCAATTCCCTAGGGTCTTTTCCAGTAGTAGTCTGGGACAGTATGTTGGATCACCAGTCACTTAGAATTACAGCAAGATGCTGAACCCATATACAGGACCAGGTCAGTGCAGAGAGAGACAGATTGGTAGAACGAAGAGTTTTAGAACCAGTAGCATTTTTGACATGGGCGGCACCAATTGTGCCCATCCGGAAAACTGAGTGAAGAGATTTGGGCGGCTCTTAACAGTGAGGTGTTGAGAGCAGCCAATGAGGGTGATTGAGGTGAGTATGGAGCATCGTCGGAATGGAAGGGTGGGGGAAACAGGAGATCCTGAGAAAAGCAGCAGACCAGCTGCATCATCTGGTACGGTTCCCACATGCGAAAATCCGGGAGCAACTCCACTGGGAATCAAACCCAGTTTGCCTAGGTGGGAGGAGAGTAGTCTAACCACTACACCACTGGAGACCCCATCCGGAAAACTGATCACTTAATATGGATATGTAAGGATTATGAGTACATTATCAACACAGTTTGCAAAACTAGCATATACCCTCAGCCAATGGTGAATGAGGCATTTTCTAATCTAGCAGGAAGAACGTTGGTCATAAAGTTAGAGGAGGTTTATTTTTACAGTTGTCAGTTGCTGAAGCTACATCAGAAATTCTGGCAGTGAATACAATGAAATTCCTGTTTTCAGTTAAGCGGGTACCTGTTGGAGTGAGCAGTAAGCCTGCTATATTTCAGAGGATGGTGGAAACACTGCTGGGAGGAACACCAGGAGTTGTCGTGTTGTCGCACAACATCTTAATTTACAGGAAATTATGCAGAGGAGCATTGGCACCGAGTGTACCAGGTATTAGAATATATAGACAGTACAGGGTTGCAAAAAAAAAAAAAAAAAAAAAAAAAAAGCCAAATTATGTTTTGCCAGGGAATCTTTGATATTTATGGGCTATCGTATTGTTGCAGGAGGTGAACACCCAGCGTACAATAAAGTAGAAGCAATCCATGATGCCCCAACACCTAAATAAAGAAAACAGCTTCAGGCTTTCCTGAGACAGATCAATTTTTATGAACGGTTCCTACCTAACAAGGTCCAAGTGCTGGAACCACTCCACAGGTTGTTGGATTTTGGAACCTCTTTGAAGTGGACTAGTGAACATGGTGAATATTTGAGAGGCAAAAATGTTGTTGAAATCTGAGATCATCCTTGACCATTACGACCCAAATAAACCATTGGTTCTAATCTGTGATGCATCACAGTATGGAGTAGGAGTGGTGTTAGCACATGTTCTTGAGAAAGGAACTGAAGCCCATGTAGCTTTTGGCTCAACGGCTCTACAGAAGAGTTAAAGAAATTACTCTTAATTGGATAGAGAAGCAATGGCCATAATGCTTGCTGTGTGTAAATTCCAACAGTATGAAACGGGCCACCCATTCACCATTGTGAACGATCATAAGCCCATTCTGCAATTGTTACACCCTACCAAACACCAGACCTACTGTCACTAAAATTGCTATGTTGGAGTTTGTGGTTGTCCATGTACGACTATCAGTTGATAACAGGCCTGGGTGTAGCATCAGCCACGCCAATGCGTTGAGTAGACTACCGGTGCAAAAGACTGTAAAAGTCTCAGTAGTGGGTGATATCTTGATGCTGGAAGCCATGCCAAATTGTCCAGTAGATGCCAGCATGATTGAGAGTGCCACAGGAGGGGATCCTGTCTCATCAGAGCTAAGAAAATGGGTGTGTCATTGATGGACAAACGGAGTGAGATCTGACGAATTTAAGCCATATCAGAGATGTCGAAAGGAGCTTTCAGTATATAAATGGTGTGTTCTTTGGGGTACTAGAGTAGTAATTCCTTCATTACTAAGGGCCTCGTTGTTGACTGTATTATATGGAGCTCATGATGGTGTAGTAAGGTCAAAATCCCTTGCTTGGAGCTATATGTGGTGACCACAAATAGATAGATACACTGAACAATTGGTGGGAGGAGTGTGTCAAATGTCAGCAATTGCGGTCAAAACTACTAAACAGGATATTTCATGGGGGCAGCACCAAAAAACATTGGGTCAAGTTACACATTGACTTCCCTTTTCAGGGACAAAGGTTTTTGATTGTTGTAGACTCCTACTTGAAGTGGTTAGAAGTCAAGAAGTTACAGTCTGAAAGTTCAGCCAGCATGATATATGAACTCCGGAACATATTCAGTTGTCATGGTTCACCTCAGTAGATTGCGTCAGACAATGGAACAGCTTTTGTGTCAAATGAGATGAGGGACTTCCTTACCACGAATCGGATCCGCCTGATAGGACAACACCATTCCACTCCTCTAGCAATGGGCAGGCAGAAAGGATGGTACAATCAGTGTGAAGTAAATTAAGGAAAATACTGTCTGGTAACTGGCAGACACGGTTAGATCATACACTGTTTGCTCTGCAATCTGTACCATGTGGAAGTGGTCAGCAGTTACCAGCTGAATTGCTGATGGGCCGTAAGTTGAGAACGGCTTTAGAGATTGTGGACCCAAGGACAAAAGAGGACTCAAATGTACCCCTGCAATCATTTGGAGAGATAATGGGTCGGGACTTTTAGTGGGTGACAAGGTTTTGTTCCAAAACTAAGCAGGAGGGCAGAAATGGGGGCATGGGGACAATCCAGTCCAAAGTGGGTTAACAGATAGATATATACACAGTTGAATCAGATTATTATGACCACCTGCTAGAAGTGCCATCTGTAGTGCGTAGCCCATGACATATGGCCCGTGACATGGGCTGGTGAAGCGGGTATATAATGTGACTGACAGGCTGGCTATACATGGTGCGCTTCCTGCTGTCATGGGTAAGGAAGCAATTTAACCAAGTTGCAAAAAAGGATGATCATCGGCTTTTGGGCCAAGGGGGGTAGCATTTTGGAAACAGCAACATTTGTGAACTGTTCACGTGCCTCTGTGGTAAAGGTGTATCGTGAGTGGACAAATGGCCCCATTGGGAATAACCGTCATGGAAACTGCGGAGCTACACACGCCATTGATGTCCGAGGTAAACGTTGATGAAAATGGTGCGTGAAGGCCAACTGACAGGCTACAGTGGAACAGCTCACCATCCAAATGAACCAGTGAGCATCCAAACACGTGTCTACTGTAACAGTTCAGTGAACCCTTATGCGAACGGGACTCCAGAGCAGACGGAGGGTGACTGCACCCATGCTAACACAGGTGCATCAAAGAAAACTACTGGAATTAGCTTGACAGTATAACGACCGTACCGCTGCTGATTGGCGATGGGTAACCTTCTCCGAAGAGCCACGGTTTCAGCTGCATAGAACGGATGGACGTCAGGGTGTCCGGCAAGAAATATCAGAGAACCGACACCCTGCATCCATTGCTGGACGTACACAAGGCAGAGGGCAGTGTTATGTGCTAGAGAATGTTCTCGTGGTATTCTCTAGGTCCCATTATCCATGTGGAAGGCACTCCTGATTAATTTGGTTATGAATCCATCCTCGGCGATCAGGTCCATCCATACATGATGATTGTCTTTCTTCGGGAGGATGGGATCTTCCAGCACAATAATGCGCTTTGCCTTACAGCTAGAAGTGTCCATATATGACTTCAAGACTTCAAAGTTGTTCCTTGGCCCCCAAACAGCCTCAATCTCAATCCAATTGAACATTTGTGGGACCATATTGATCGTCCCTTAAACAGTTGTGGGACGCACTGCAGACAGCATGACTCCAGATACCCGTGGAGACCTATCAGCACCTGACTGAGTCACTGCCAACACATCTAGCTGCTGTCCGTGCTGTTGAAGGGTGGTTACTCTGGATACTAGCAGGTGGTCATAATGATGTGATTCGACTGTGTATATATATATATATGTATAGTGATGGGGAATTATAATCAGACAAGTCAACGATATGTGGATCAGTTGTTATGCAGATACACAAGAGCTATTACTATTACGGGGGGGGATGCAGTTTCAGACCATCTTGAGACAGCAGTTCAGGACTGCTCCATGATAGCAGTTCAGGACTGCTGCATGATGGCAGTTCAGGGCTGCTCCAATATGACATTTCAGGACACTGCTCTGCTTCACGATAACAGTTCAGGATCACCCCAAGATGGTGGCCTGGGACTGTCCAAGCTGGGGAAGATGCTGGTTAACACACAATCATCGGTGCCCTTAGGCACAAGACTACCAGACAGCAGCAAAGATGGGCCAGCAGCAACACCATTGGCAGTATATGATCCCTCATCATTAGAGACCTGCAAAATTTGCATTATTATTTAAGGACAGACTGAACTCCAAATCACTGGCGTTGGATCGACTTCAGCTATTAGCTTGAAATATGTGTGGTATGCCTTGGAGAATTTTTAAGCCAATAATATAAGTTCTACAGTGGAGTAGCCAATCTCTTTTTAGGAGACCAAGCATTTAAGCGACGTTCATTAGAATGCAGTGGCCAATGAAACCACAGACTATGCCCACTTGTTTATAGAACAGTGGAGGCTATCCTCTCACTGAAAGATAACACGAATTTAGCACGTGTCCACTGGACAGATCCCAATCCATTGTTCCAATTGGCAGAAACACCCATCAGAAAGATTTAAAGACGTCATGTAAACATAATAATGGGAGAGATGTGGTATAGTGAAGTATCTATGTTAATGTTCAATATTTATAAGTTGGGAAAGTTAGTAAGGTAAGGTTGGCACCAGTGTTTTTGTGGTCAATACTGGGAGTCCATCGAAAAGCTTTCCAAGATGTATTTGGAGAAGTATTAAGTGTAGTAGAGATGTCAACATGGACACAAAAGTTACATTTATTGCTGCAGCACTTATGTTAAAAGTAAACAAACACAATTTAAATAATTTTAACAATTAAAAAAAAATGTTACGGTTATGGGAAAATTCCGGTTAAGGGAAATAAGGGTGGGATGGTGTGAAAAATAACATGTTTATTAACCTGAGCTCGTGTATATGTAGCACATAATTTTAATTTAAGAAATTTATGAGTGTAAATTATTAGTTTTATCCTTAAAGTTACAAAACCATTAAAAAAAAAAACTACATACTGTTTATGAAATGTGAGTCATAAAACTCCCGGCGCTGCGTTAATGACCTTCATTCTCAACCTGCTAGTGGTGGTTCTTATCTCTTCGAACACATGTCTGCGTGAGTAAGCGGGGTATGGAGATAATCTAGGGTGGCAACGGTGACATCATGTTACCGTTTGTGTTGACATGCAACTGATAAAACTTCCCGAAGTATAGTCAATTACGCCGACAGTTTTTCCCTTACTGCATAGCACATCGGTACAATATACATTTACAAGAGCGGGGCTGACGTATTATAGATAAGGTTCACCAAGTACCGTATTTCGGAATGTATAGGCGGTAAATTTTTACAAAAAAACTACAAAAAGTGGGGTGCGGCTTATTTACGAGATATTGGCATAAAAAAATTCTTCCCCCTAAACCACGTTCAGAAATTTGTCAACAAACAGTACAATCTAATGTTTTACCTTAGTTTCTAAGGAAGTCAAAAAAATTATTAATGAATAGCTCATAATTGTGTTTAAAAGTGTATGGGTCGCACCATACTTCAGTCTGCCTGTCCTTGACTGTTCTGCTTCGTATTGCCTCCAGCCTCCGTCCAGCTGGATCGCAAACTTACTTTCTCGTTTTTCTTTCTCCCGCTTGCTCGGCATCCTTCCTTTCACCACTCCCCAGGTAAAAACAACAGCCACCCAGCGCCAGGCAAGCTTGCTNCCCGCTTGCTCGGCATCCTTCCTTTCACCACTCCCCAGGTAAAAACAACAGCCACCCAGCGCCAGGCAAGCTTGCTTGATCCATCCATCCATCCATCCATCCATCCATCCATCCATCCATCCATCCATCCATCCATCCATCCATCCATCCA
>NQII01000457.1:473369-565197 GCA_002778355.1 Clitarchus hookeri | reverse complement strand
TATCTATCTATCTATCTATCTATCTCTATCTCTCTCTCTCTGGTTGACTGAGCCAGCCAGCAGCAGCTGTGTGTGTGATGACGCACGCACACATGCACCATACCATTGCCTGCCCGGCAACAACTAGCCGAGCTGGCAGGCTACGCACGGCGCACATGTTCCGCAATTCAAACGCAGTGTTGAGGCATTTTGACATAAATACAAATGTTTTATTTACGCGGAATACTGCGCTGTTGCCACTTTTCAGACAGCGGAGGCCAGGCGGCGCGGCAACGATAACACTCAACTGCAAATTAATTAGTTAGTTTGCTGTTGCAACACTAGCAAGATGAGACCCGGCAATATTTACGGGAATACAAATATTCAGTGCGGTCTATACACGTCAAATACGGTACATTTACACAAACACGTTAGAACACTAAATTCTGNAATACGGTACATTTACACAAACACGTTAGAACACTAAATTCTGAAAGTCCACTAAAACCAACGGCATGTGTCGCACATTGCCATTAGTCACCGTCACTTGTGTCTTTATGCAGCTGTGACACTTGGGCCGACTGTCTCTTCACATGCAGCTTGTTTACCAGCTAGCTGGCATGTACAGTCTGGTGTGAGGAACGAAAAACTTCTCGTGAGCACGGGAAAGTTATGGCACAACTTTGCGACGTTTGAATTTTTTTTTGGAAAATTAGTTCCGGATAAGGGGAGTTCCGGTTGAGGGAATTCCGGTTAAGGGGTCCTCTACTGTACTAACAAAATTTTATAAAATTTGTTTGGATTAAATCAATATCAGTAAAATCAGATATATCCATAGTTTAGCAGGGCAGTAAATTGTTACAATTATTCTATCATTATAATTCACTCTTAACTTTGCCAATTGGTACCAAAGTAAAATGTTAATGGTTAAATCAAATGAACCGAACACCAATGACTTGTGGGAGTGGAATTCTCAACATGCCGTGGGAATCTCATATTCACGGATTTACCTTTGCCAGAGCACAGCACTGAATTTGTCAAAATGTAGGGCAAACACAGCATGAAAAAACAGCTCGTACTATAGGGATTTGAATGTTGTTTTTTGAATTACTTGTGTCAATATAAAAAGAACCTTAATTTTAGAGCTGGGAGTATAGATGCATGAGATCATAGAGTACTGGTGATTTTCAAGCATCCATTTAATTGAGTACTCAGAAATAGTAAAGGTGAAACATTTAATGGACTGTGGTGCATCTCGTAATGGTGACGTTACAAATATTATGGCACTCTGGCTTCAAACCGCAAAGTTGGATGGGCCTATTCATCAATTAATATGCCACTCACACGGAAAAACATCCTGGAAAGTATATCTCGTAGTTACTCTTGTAAAGCAGGTTTGGGTAAATGTAAACATATCTTCGCTGTACTTGTGTATCTGAACAGGTGAGTTTTATTTATTTATCTTACCTTCGCAGTACAATTTTTAGTGTTGGAGACAGTGATTCTTATAAGGCTCGCTGAGTAAACCAAAAATTGTGAAATTAATTTACAATAGGAAAACTATTAAATAATATTTAGGCCTATGAAGTAGTAATTGCTGTCCTTTGGAAGTGCCCCAGAAACATGCAAAATAATTATTCTGTGGACTTAAAATGTTTATAATAACTGTCCATTTCTGAATATTGGTTTTATCATATGTTTTTAACACAAAATTAATAAATCAAAGTTAGAAAGCTAAAGGGGTAGGAACTTGCTGTGGGGTCATGCATTTATGAACAAACTTCTCTTGGCCAGTGTTCATGTTATAACTCGAGAATTTTTTGAAATCAAAATCCAAAAGACTCTGTAAAAGTATATAGATGAAAAATGTTTTAATCTTTTTTTAATTATATTAAAAAGAAGATTCCTATATTTATTGGTAATAGATTATATAATTTTAGTGCAATTACTTCAAAACTCTTAAATGTTCTAGAATATTTATAATATTTGAAACAAAGATTATTGTTTTGCCTTGTCATATGCTTATACAAAACAATTTTTCCATATTATTTTTCACATATAATATACATTCAGGTATATACTTATGAATAAATTAAGACTTTTGGTAATCAGAAACTGTATGTGCAGATATATGGTAAATTCCCTTAAATGATTATTAATATGCTACATATATTCAAAATTACATTGGTTGTAAGTCATATTTTTGAGACCTACACAGATTGGCAATATACATCATTTTGTTGGTATTGTTTTCCCAGTTTTCGGACAAGCTGTGATTCTTAAATGCTGTTCACGATAAAGGGAGCACTTTTGAAAGCCCTTCAAAATTTCTACTTTCAGCCAGTTGGTCGAGTAGTATCTTTCCGTGTACCTATCAAAATAAACACTGCCATGTGACTTTCAGCTGGTGTTTACATCAGCTGGCTCATATATCCATTGCATACTCCTTAAATAAACAACAGAAAGAAAGAAATATTGTAATCAGCACTATAACAACGTACACGTTAATTTTAGTAAATATTGGTTTGTGAATATTGATTGATTTTCACAGTTATTGTGCTGTTTACATATAAATTAATGCCTTTAACTGTGGTCAATACTACCAAGGTCATAAGTAAACATGTTTGGTTTATGCTGTCAAAAAATAGCAGAAGAATTAAACATTATTCTTTTTCAAGTTATAAAAACAATGCCAAGATGTTTAGAATGTTCACGTTTACAAAGGCGAAACGCAGTGGCGGATTTACCAGCAGGCTGAGTAGGCTGGAGCCTAGGGCGGCAGATTTTAGGGGCGGCAAATTTGGGGCCAAATCTTTTTTTATGTCTTACAGAAATTAAAAAGATTCATATTTATATGCCTAAATGTTATTAGGTCCACACAAACAATTCAACATGTAATATGTTTCACCACTTAGATAAATTTTTCTACAATTTGCGTAGTCGCGTTTGGTTGCGGCGCGGGAACGAGTGACATAACCGTTCGCTAAGTGTGTCTGGCCGAATTGACTGTAGGAGCGCAGGAGCCGAAGCGGGGTCATGCTGTTGTAGGCATACGCCGCATGCTGGCATTGAGTTCCACAGAGATATAGAGCGGTGGTCGGCGATACAAACGGGCAAGTCCCGTCCCGTATTTACTTTTTCTGGTTGTGTGCTGTAATTTTCCAAAGTGTTTCGTGGGTTGTATGAATAATTTCATAGCATAATATCACCGGTACGTAGAAACTTATAGTAGGTAAGTTATCATAATATATTACAATAAATCATCCGTAACGAATCAGTAAAACGTAATTTAACTTGATAAATAGCTGTTTCGGAAGCTATGCAAAGAAATTTCAATTTTTTGTTATATTATACTTAAATAAATTTCTTGTACTTATGTTAGGTAATTATTCAATGTCTGAAGTCTGAACAAAGGATGTACGAGAAATAAAACTCCCAATGTAATCTTTTTTTTTTCAGTTCTTGGAATCCGAGAAATTGTTAGAATGAGTGATGGGAGAAAGCGACTTAGTGGAGCTGAGTATAAACAGAAGGCCAAAATAAAAAAAAGAACAAGAACAGATTATCCGTAAAACGATAAAAATTTACAGTTTTTTTTAAAATGGAAGTGGAAGTAGTGTTGAAAGACCAGGAACTTCAACAACATGCACTGACACAATACAATCTGGAAAAGATGAAACGGATTTGAACTCTGCGGCCCAACAACAACAGTCATCTGTTGAACCATCTACTTTTGAAAAAACAGATATTTATGTTTTTGACGTAGAGGCGGTAGAGGAATCATCAATAAGTATAACAATTGAAGATGTGTATCAGAATCAGACGTTAAGTAATGACCAAGTGCAAACAACCGTAAATCTAAACATAGATCCAGCTTTATGGGAAATCAACGATACCTTAAGGGAGATTATCGCAAGGTACGGCTTCGATCAAAACAAGTCTTGTGACTTCTCTAAAAGTGAAAAAATATATGCTGATCAGCGTCATTTCTTGCCAGTGAGTATCTTCCAAAGAAAAATGAAAAATAATTAAGTGAATGACTGAAATTGGCAGGTTTATTCTGAAAGTAAAGATCTATATATTGCGGGCCCTGTTTGGCATTCGGTCCATTGGAGAATAAGACTCAGTTTGAGAACAAACAATTTAATGACTGGAAAAATGCAGAACACCGAGTAGCTCAGCATGAAAAATCTGCGCGTCATAAATCTAGTATCCNGAGTAGCTCAGCATGAAAACTCTGCGCGTCATAAATCTAGTATCCTTAGTTTGAAAGTTAGAAGTGAGATTGATGGCCGACTCGATAATTTACTGCATGTCCAGATTGATGAAGAAATTACTTATTGGAGAAACGTTCTGAAGAGGGTTGTTGCCGTAGTGAAGCGACTGTGTTCAAGAGGCCTCTCTTTCAGAGGAAAAAATGAAAAGTTTGGTGATCCGCATAACGGAAATTATTGTATGAGTTTGGAACTGTTAGCTGAATTCAATCCTTTTTTAGCCAGTCATATTGAAAGATTTGGGAATTAAGGATCTGGAAGTACCAGTTACTTATCAAAGACCGTTTGCGATGAGTTTATTTTCTTGATGGGTCATAAAGTCTTAAAACACATTGGAGACGAGATAAGAAGGGCGACATATTTTTCCTTAATCATCGATTAAACACCAGATATAGCACATGTGGACCAACTTACCCTCGTCATTAGATACGTTTTGGAAACAGGCGAACTATGTGAAAGATTTCTCAAGTTTTTGCCCTCAGTGGGACATAAAGCTGAAGAAATGTTTTCTGCCATTATTTCGGAACTCAAAACACTGGGCATAAATATTGAAGACTGTCGTGGACAATCATATGATAATGCCGCGAACATGTCTGGTGTGTACAATGGCTTACAGGCTCAAATTCAAAGCCAAGCACCTTTTGCTTTTTTCGTTCCTTGCTCTGCCCACTCTTTAAATTTAGTGGCAACTGCGGCTGCTGAATCTTGCACAGAAGCTTGTCGCTTCTTCATTTTGCTTCAAGAAATCTTAGTTTTTTTTGTAAGTTCGACACAGCGCTGGCAAAAATTAATTACTGAAATCGGGAAAGGGAAAATGCCAAAGAGAGTAAATCTGACACGTTGGTCAGCTAGAGAGGACGCATGTAGAAGTTTGAGAGATAGTTGGCACGAAGTCCTTAAAACTTTGGAATCAATCAAGGATGATTGTACCAAAAAGCCTGTAACGCGAAACTAAGCAACGGGAATACTTTTGAATTTAGAAAAACTGGAAACTGCGGTAATGGTTGTTGTGTGGAATGTTTTTTTGGAAAGAATAAACAAAGTGAATGTTCAAATTCAGGCTTCTACCGTAGATTTGATCACTGTTGCCGATCTTTACGAATCTCTTTGCAAGTTTTTCGTAGCTGAACGAGAAAATTTTAAGTATTTCGAACAAAAGGCGATGGAATTAAGCGTGTCGAAGCAGTATACAAAAGACATGGGAAAAAGACAACCGAAAAGAAAAAAAATTATGATGAAACACCCGATGAAGAAATGAGAATGACTGCGAGTGATACTTTCAGGGTTAACACATTTCTCGTCCTCATTGATAGACTCGTATCCGAATTAGAAAAACGGCATGAGACCTAAAACAGGTTCAATGAAAAGTTTTCATTTCTGACCAAAATAAGTGAATTGTCATCATCAACCCTTACGGAAAAAGCCCTTTTCTTGGAACAAATGTGTCCTAATGATTTAGATACTGTCTTAGTTCAAGAATGCATACATTTTCAATGCCACCTTTCTTCTGAAAGAATTTTGGTAAAACCAGATTCTGGATCATTGAAAAGTCTATCTTCGTTCCTGCGAAAACAGAATTTGCAAAACGTTTAACCAAACTTGGAAATAGCAGTTTGAATGGCTCTATGTACACCAGCGACAGATTGTTCGGGTGAGAGAAGCTTTTCTTGCTTAAAATGGGTGAAAAATTATCTAAGATCTACCCTAAGCCAAGAAAAGCTAAACGCCTTAGCTCTTTTGTGCATAGTCAGAACTAATGAACAAGATTTCATACGACGATATAATTGATGATTTTGCCAATAGAAAATCGCGCAAAAAGGTATTGTAAAACTTTCATAACTTAATTAATTGAATTGCATTGACATCATCAGCCGGATTGTTACCAGATAATTGAATATATTGTTTTTAAACTGTAAGTAAGCGCAATAAAAATTATTTAATTACGTTTACCGAATGTACATTATTGTGTAAGTAGTATTGAGGCATGCCTTACCTCGCCTTATTAGTAGTACATGATTGAGCTTTTATTAGCTCAGAAATATACCCAAAAACTATTTCTTGTGCAATCTTAACTAAATCGTTGGGTTGTAAAAATAATCTAGAAACTGACACATCAATCCCCTAGTTCACAATCGTACTAATTACGGGAAAAAGGTGGTGTAATTAGGACGATAGTGCACAAATCATAAAGTTACAATTTCATTTACAAAAAAATTGTAAATAATATGATTGTGAACTAGGGTATCTAATTTTATAGAGGTCGGTAGGGGCGGCAAAATTTGAATAGCCTACTGGCGGCAAATGTGTAAATCCGCCACTGGCGAAACGCTTGTCCATTTACGTACGTGTCATACTCATAAGGCACACTTTTAGACAAGACAGTGTATGTACTCCTTTGTACAGAAGACAACATGCCTTAAACAATCTATCAATTACTTAATACTATGATTAACAACATTTACAAATAGAATTACAATGCACAAATACCATACAAATCAATAATTTAATACAAAACCACCCACAAGCAAATGGCTGGCATTGTTATGAAAAGAAGTGTCATGTCATAAAACCAAATAGCTAGACATAATTGATAAAATTTTTACAGCATACCTCCACAGGAATATTTGTCACACTACAAGATTAGTGAAAATTCATCCAGTCATACAGCTTTTAAAACACATAACACTAATGTTTGCTAAGGCCTAAGTGCTTTGCTTAGAAAAAAAACATCACTTTTAACTTATAAAATTTAAATGCCTGCACTGGTATGAATTAAGTTCACCAGAATACGAAAAACATATAACCTAGCTGATGAAAATGCATATCATGAAACTGCATTTACACATTTAATGCAGAATCAAATTTTACCCCAAATTACTTACATAGAAATTTACTAGTGAAAGCCAGTACTTACTTTCTGATATATCGGCTCATATAAATTAAACTGTTCTGACAGATGTTATAATAGTGTTTTAACGTATTCCTAATAATCAAGGAATGTTTCATGTGCAGTATAAAACATTTTCATGGTGTTATTGTTTCAAAACTAGTGACATACATGCCAAGGTATTAACATGTAAACTGGGAATAGCGTAGATAATAAATAACACACGCACATTTATTTAAGCTTTCAGATTTGCAGCACAGGTCACAAATATAACAAAACACATTTCTGAAGTTTCTTCAAGTTTATTCGAGGTTCAAAATTTATACTGACTTAAATTGCACGAAGTATAATATTTTACAGATTGGCAATACGAATTTCCAAGAATTTATGTGACAAGAAACTACATGGAGATACAGCAGAAAGCAATAACAAATCATGCTACTTCAACCAGAACATGTATAAAAATGTGTTATTTATTACATTAATGAATATTTTGTTGACACAAGAGCACAGACTGGAATTAAAAAAAAAAACTATGAACCAGCTAACTTGAACGTTGCATCAGCCAGGTGATGATATGAAAGAGTTTGAAACACAGATGTTTCAATAATGGCAAATTTTATTCTTATTTACATACAACAAGGAAAAACTTAATTGCAGGTGACGAAAATTTTTTAATTTACGACCAGTAAAATGTTAAGACATGGAACTACTTCTCGTAGTTCGCTGCCAACTTAACTGTGAGTATTGCGGTACTTTCTTACATTAAAATATACACAGTTATGAGCAGTTATTTTCTTCATAGATTGATTTAAAGAGTGCTTACTTTATCGTCATCCACCTATAACAATTATGGACTATATACTGAGTCATACTTACCACAACAATTATTACTAGGGACATTTCCTATTGTACTGTAAATTCATTTTACAATCTTTGGTTTTGTCAGTGTCTTATGAGAATCACTACCACTAATACCAACACTTAAGATAAATTAATAAAATACAACTGTTCAAATACACTAGTATAGTGACAATATGTTAAGATACATTAACACAAACTTGCTTTATAGAAGTATAACTACAAGATATACCTTTCAGGTTGGTCTCCTGTGTTAGTGCTATACTAATATGATAATTTTTAACCAACTTTGCAGTCTGAAGCCAGAATCCCATAAGATTTGTAACATTGATGTCACGAGATGCATCACATCCCATTCAATGTTTTGCCTTTAATATTTTTAAGCTCTCAATAAATGGATGCTTAAAATCACATAACTATTCCATGAAATGATGGATCTCTACTATAGGCTCAAAAATATTCAGGCTGTTTTTATATTAACATAATTATTCAGAACACAATGTTCAAATCCCCTATGGTACATAGCTTCAGCAATTCAGTACCATATTTACTCTCCATTTTTACAAATGCAGTGCTGCAATGTGGCAAAGTTGAATCTGTTAATATTACTGCCACTATTCTGTGGGGTGTCTACAAAATTTTCATTCGGAAATTGCCTGATTTTTCTTTAAGTTTACCGGAGTAATTAACAGGCAAAATGCTTGTAAAAATGATTCGCCTCATTAAGTACAAATAAAATCAACACTGTATATGAAGTCATAGAAAACCTTACTAACAGAACAGAAACCAATTGATAAAAAATATTTATGGCAAAAATGTATGCAAAACTTGCCATTTACCTGCTGTAACATTATGACAGGTGGTTTGCGCTTGGGTACAGAATGTGTGTGCCATTAAGACCAACATGGGAAAGCATTCTTAAAAAAAGTGGAAAAATATTAGTTAAAAAATATAAGACCATGCGGAGCATTTCAGTAATCATTACGTAACAATATATGTTTAATATTTTGCAATGAGTTCTAAATACACCTTTAAAAAATTTTGGCAATAATTTCAAACTACAAAATAACTTAATTACTTGTCAGTCTGTGGTCACTAAATTCACCACTTCACCTCACACTATTGCTAAACTTCAGCAACTCAAATTTGGATTTATTACATAAATTTAAGATAAAAAAAATGTACATTTACAAATGATTAAAGCACCATGTACAAAATTAATTTATTGTTTGCTATAGGTAGTTGGCTAATGGCAGTCTCAGTCAAAGCCAAAACACACAGCGTACACGGTGGAGTGACTGGTAAAAAGGCCCAGTTCCAAGAGAGCCATCTAGTTAAAACATATTGATTACAAAGTGGTTATGTTATGCTCGCAACAAGTAATGTTTGCCGGAATGATAACCATTACCTTGGAAACAACAATTTAAATGTATCTCAATGGATGATAACAGTTGCTCACAAAAACAGTCTGGCACAAACAAGTGTTCCAAGAAGAGTTATGAAAACAAAGCTTATCTTTTCGTAATAAATTTGGTTATCGCAAATGTAAATGCAACTGTCAAAATTTTTTTACACCATTACAAAGCTTGTGAAAACACATGTCTGCATGAAAATATTATGCCGTATAATGAAACAAGAATTGTAACTTTTGTCTACATTTATGTTTACATTATTTATGGTAATTATTATGACAGTCTACTTAAATTTTAAGAACCCCCAGTTTAATTTGGTCAGATTTGTATAATTAGGATCACCTCTCAACTAAATTAATATTTTTTTAAATTTCTAACGTTAATGCATTTATTAATTTTTTTTTGGTTGAGTGTGCTAAGCAGTATGAATTATCTTTAAAGCATCTTAATATTTCTTTCTCCAAGCAAGTAAATTATGCATTTGTATAGCCCAAGAGAAAGCAATTATTTTCAGCAATTTTTTACTTAAGTTTAACGGTTCAGGAAGAGAGTTTCTTTAAGTAATCTATCCGGGATTTAAGCATCTTTTGTAAACCCCGGAAACATTCAAATTAAACATTATAGAGTGCAGTCGATCACAATTTTTTTCTGTTTGAATTTAATTTAAATTCTTAGCAAGTCTGCCCATTGTAAAGTAGGGGAGATATTGAGAGGCATTTCAAAATCAGTAAATGTGTGTGGATAATTAAGAAAAGACCTGAGAGACAGTTTTAGATGAAGTGAGTGTTTTATAAATGTATGAACCTGNCCCCCCCCCCCACACAGGAGTACAGATGAGAAAACCACCTCCTACGAGGAAATGTGCTTATGAATTCCTGGAGGTTCACGTTTTTGTGCTAATTGATTTGGAGAGCTAAATTTTATTTTATTTTTGCTACAGAAAATTTCAAAGGTTTAGGGATAAACTTCATGGACATTAACCAATAGTCCAATTCAGATTAAGAATCTCTTCATGCTATCTAGCCATGATGCATTTATTGCAAAGAACTGTATTAAGTATTTCTCCATGCAAGCCAACAGAAAATTCAGTGACGTTTACATCATTTGCTTCTTTTGCATGATTCATAAAAGAGAGGTGATCAGTTTAATTAGTTTCAATTAGCTGGAAAACTAAAACAATTTTCCTGTCGAACAACAGCACATTTATTTTCCTTTGAAAGCTTCATTAAAGTGAATGTTAATTAAATCCTGATTTAACACAAATTCTCAAATTATTTCAATAATTAATTCAGCCGAAAAACATAGCTTATTAAAAGGAATGTTGAAGTATTTGTATAATACTAATGTAGCCATCCATTTTTCTAGTATATTTCATACAAATTGTACAAAAATGTTCTGTCACTTATTTCTTGTGTCTCTTTTGAGTGCTATTTTGTCACCTTGTCTAGTACTTGTACCTACTTTTCAGTACATCTTAAAAGCAGATTTAAGATAGTCATACTTACTTTGGCTAGCAACAGAATATCAAGTAATAAATATTTAATTTCATCAAGCAATATTTACAAAAAGTTTTTTTTTCTCTATTGATGGGCCTGGTTTGTCTGTGTTAAAAAACAGCAGCTTGAGTCAGTCTATGCAAAGAGAAAGTATGGTAGCACCAGACAAAGATTTTCTCACGTATTACAATCATTTCTATCGTGGCTTTAACATAACACCAAAATTCTAACACCAAATACATTACAAATACATATAGCAAACCTTTCTAGTAATTATAACTTCACTTCTATACTTTGCCTACTCAAGCATGTAAAAAAATATACATGATCAAAATTATGTACTTTTCCTGCCATTAACTGCAATAAATCAACCACACAAAATAAATTAGTGGATTTTAGCTCTTTTGCTTAAAATCTAAAATGTCTAGTTTTTTTTGTAAATTTGTTATGTTCCTTGAGATTTCCTTTGGTGATTAATATTACCTGGCTTCGCCATGAGTTTTGGCACCCAGGATATTTGCTGGTTAATAACAACTTCAGCATAAAATCTACATTTTTTCTGATGTAAAATTGTATTGTTAATGCTATTAGCTAAGACAGTTTCTATCTTCATTCAAGTTCTGCAATTTTCTCCAGAAAATATAGTTGACATCAAGTATTGTCCAGAAATTATCAATATTTACCTGTAATGTTGCACCTTTTGAATTGGTTCATTTAGACGCATATGCAAAATTTGTCATAATTTATTTTGAATGCTCTTTTAAAAATTTACTCATATGACACAGCAACAAAAAAAAACTTATATGATCCTTCTGGTATCTGACATTATGCTATATGGTATAATTCACAAGTGATCCTGCATGTCCAGATTTATGAGCTTTGTATTCAGGGGGCTGCCAAATTCCTGGTTTACTCTGCAAATCAACTCCAGGAATGATTTACAAACTAAACTTACAACAAAATTATGAATATATGATTTTGAGCAATGGAGACAATCTGCAGGAGACGATCCCAGACAGGATAAGGAGCAAAAAAGGTCATACGGACAAATGTCCAGAAATGCATGGTTTCTATGCTAGAAACCATTTATTCATTTGCCATTCCTGTACAGTATAACGCGGTGCACGACATGCTGTCATGAGGCCACTATTAGATATGGTGTTCGAAGTGGCCCCCATGAGCCTCTAAGCACAGAAGCAACTGCTGCACACATTCAAACATGACATCCTGCATCCGAATGGCATCACAAGCAGCATAAATGCATCGTTACAGTGTCTGCACGTCCAGCATGGGCTTCGCATGCATGACATCTTTCAGGTGCCCCCACAGGTTGAAATGTAAAGGGTTAAGGTCCTGTGACTGACTACCTCATCCAATCCATCAACTGGGGAAGATGGTATGAGATACGTCGGCATGGTAATACGGAAGTGGGCTGGATCATCATCATGCAGCAGCCACATAACCCTTTGTATCACCAAAGGCACCTCTCTTCCAGCAGGGGAGGCGGGGTCACTCACAGGAAGTGCAGATATGCCTCGCCTGTGAGGCGTTGTGGAAGGATGACAGGTCGGTCACCAATAATACCCGCCCACACAATGATGCTGAACCGGTGCTGATAGTTTGCTGCCACCATACCATGTGGATTCTGCGTAGCCCATAGATGGGTGTTATGGAGGTTGAATATACAGCCCCTTGTAAAGGTGGCCTCATCTGTGAATGGATGACAGAAATCCCAGCATTGTGGTGGCCTGTACAACAAACCAATGAAAAAACCATTCCCATGCAGGAAATTCCATCAGTAATATGCCCTGCTCATGTTGCAAGTGATACTGGTAGTAGCGATTGTCATGGAGAATATTCCACACGGTCATCTGGCTTACCTCTTGCTGGCAGGCCACCTGCCTGTTGCTGATACCAGGGTCATCTTCCACAGTATTGATCATATGTTCCTCCAAGGCCAGTGCACTTACCTGGCGCACCCGCCCTTCATGGTTATCCATTCCTGTAAACGAGCCTGTTTTACACAAACAGCGAAACATTATTGCCAACATTTTATGGTGTGGTTGCTGTCGGCGGGGATACTTTGCCTGGTACAGCAGTGCTGCCTCCTCCCCATTGCCATTTGTCTGTCTGTACGTAAAGATCATGTCGGCCTGTTCCCAATTAAAATACCATGCCATCGTCCCACAGCGCTGCACTACACGACACACATCCACTCCAGGATGAGTCTGCAACATCAGTGAAGTGTATGCATCATGTTGCCAATATGTGAGTGTGCTGTCGTCATGGAGAACAGTATTGCCCTCTAGCGAGTAAACCATGCATTTCTGGACGTATGTCCATTAGACTTTTATTGTTCCTAATCTTTTCAAGGATGGTCTCCTGCAGTTTGTCCCCATTGCTTAAAATCATCCTGTATATATTGTGTAACTTCCCCACTGTGCAGATACAGGTCTACNGGGGGAAGAACTTTCTGAATACAATTTTAGGAAATAATTAAATCAATGAAATAAAATCAGTATTTTAACAATTCAGATATTATTTAAGTTCAGTTTTAAATCATTCGCAGGACACTTTCATGTCAAAGTCAGGATTTTGGGGAGGTCATGTGTGACCCTCCCTCTCGATCCATCGCTGTATGTATTTATACTCATCCTGCAAGAGAGCATCATTAACACAATACATACTGGACACTGGTAAATATATTCTTGTTATTATGTGGCCAGTGAATTAGGAATTTTTAATTTACAACTAGCGATGCTAAAACTACATTTGAATAAGTGACACGCAAAATATTGGATAAAAATAAATTCTTTATTTCAACAGGAAATTATTTCTATTCTGATACAACAATACAGTTACATATAGGCTGTTAACTGTAAATTGAGCACTTTTGAAAACCTTGCTTGTGATCTTCTTGCATGCACAATATGTATTATTCTGCTATTTACAATATTAACACTGTCTTGGGGGTGATCACTTTGTTCCTGCGTTAGTCAAGTGAAACTGTAAAATTATTAGAAAATATTAAATATTTTACAAATCTGCTAATTCTTAAACTTAGATGCATTGAAAAAACAGAATGCAAGAGAAATCATTTCAGTTTTTTATTTCAACATTAAGACATGGAATTACTTTCCCTCCGTCATTACCAACTTTACAGGGCACATGCCACTCAGTGCGCCTGTTAAAATGTAGGGGCAGTGACATTTTTCTAAGATTGATTTTAAAAATGCTCACTTTATCATGAACAGCCTTTAACTGTCACAACTGTTACAAAAGAAGCAAACTAATCATGCCAGTTTTTTTTTAATTCTTAGAAAGATTCATATATAACTAAATTATCAGCTTTTTTAAACTAAATCTTATTTTATGTCAAGAACAGTCTGGTTTCCAAAGAAATTAATCTAAATCATCAGCTGCTTTTACTCTTGTCTTCGGGTCTACAATGAAACAATTTAGCACATTCTTCAGTGGTCAACTAAGGCAACACCTCTAGAAGCTTCAGCCATTTCATTTTCTTGTCCACTTTCAGAATCAATTGATGGAATCGTAACCACAATGAACTTCCATTGCCCTGTGATCACACCTGAAAAAATTACCGTATACATTCCACATTCTACAAAATAACAGTATACATTTTAGGCTATACTGTTTATATAGTTCACCTGCTATAGTCTATTCACAGTTTCTTCACACTTTTTGATCAAACCTTCAAAAAATCACCCCATGTGTGACGTGTTGGGTTGTTTCCTAAAATATGCCATGTATGTATCACACGTGTTTTATACTTGTGTTAACATAAAAAGTATCTATTTTTGGTTAAATTGAACTTTTACTTGCATTCTGTCAATATTTACTGAATTTCATTTGTAATGTGTATGAATAAAAACAGATAAAAAGTGTGTGTTGATAATGCCTAGTAAGCAATAGTTCTGATGCAAAACATTTTTAAACCAAGTGCACCTGAACACAGTGCTTTGCCCCTTTGGTGTAGTGTTTGCATGAGGCAGAGGAATATCTTGAAGTAGAATTTTAGCAGGGATTCAGAAAAGTTGGTAGTAACCGTGAATGTTCATTATACTAGTCATTTGGAACATGTTAGATAAAGTGCAATCAAACTCTTCCATGAAATGAATAACAAATATAACAGGCCAAAAGTTTAGCCTCTCTTGCAAACCATTATAAATTAAATGAGCTTTCTGCTGAAGGGACCACAGGAAGAAATATATGCCTAATTAAGTAACATTTATTAACCTTTTAAAAAACAATGTGTTAAAAGATTTATCTATTGGTCTTTGCAGCACAAATATTTGGGTATTTGTTAAGAATCACAACTTTTCTGAAAAATAGGAAAACAATACCAGCAAATGGTTTATATTGACCGTGAAATATGATAGTGGGGAGGGCTTTGAACAGAGAAATTATGGGGTAAAACACGTACAATTTATGTAAAATATGTATGTCAATTGGGTTGCTTAATCATCTTAAATGCACATCAAGAAACCAAACCTAAATTCACAAAATGTGAATTACAGGAGACATGTGTGCAGACGCACTAAGGACTTACATGAATAAACAACGGTAATCAAACTGTGCCGGAATAACATTTAATCCTGTTGTATTTTGCAAGCCTAACCTTGATATTCTTGAGATTATTGTAATATATTCCATGGAAGTAGTAAAATATATAAGTACAAAGAGACATTACGAGGTTTTGTTTACGTGTATCATAGGGATGGGCGAATAGCAATGATTCGTTATTTTAGTATTCATTACCACATTTAATCTGAAGTAACGAGTAACAATTTTCTGAAATATTTGGTACTCTAGTATCTATTTACAAAGCTGTCTTGGGTCAATATTAAAGAGGCTCAGCTGGATGTGTGCCAAACAACGAAGCAAAGATGTGCAGTATAAAAGTAACGAGTTCCTTTCCTCCACCCATCTTGGCACTATAAGGCTCAAGGGGTGGACGGAAACAGCCGTTATATCTAGGGGAGGGATCTGATGTGACCAATCTTGTCATTTTGATCTGGATCTTCAGAAACTTAGTTGCACCCATTGCAAAAAGAATTAACCTTGGTAATATTTTTATTTGGATTTATGTCCTCTCTGAATATCTACTAATCAGCCCAAAAGCATGTAATGTTGCGGGTTTTCAGGGGTTATATTTACCATTAGTCACAGATATTATAATTATATATGATTACAGAATATTTGCTTATGTTGCCAATTTATTTAATATAATTTCCAAATTCAGCTTTATTATTGGATTTAAACAAAATGCAGTATAATCTTTGGTTATTTTAATAGTTTGACATAGAGATTATGTGTAAGTATATTTCATTTGTTTATAGACAATATTAAGTATTCTAAATTTATTTGTTATTTTTCATTTATTCTCTAAATGTTAGGAAGTATTGAATGTTTATTAAACAAATCCACGAAAGAAAATATACTAGTTGTCTCTCGTCTTACCATCACTGGTTGGCGGAGATACGTGGCGTGGTCAGACGACAGCCAATTGGAGGCAGGTGACAACATAAGTAAAGCAGAAGTAAAATTGGACAAAATTTTTCTAACAGAAATCATACTACCACTGTTAAGGATAGACGTGTCCTTTTTTTTTAGAAGTAAAAATGAAATAATGATATAATGATAAATACGTTTAATTAATAGAATTGTTGCCAAATATTTATAATTTTAAAAGTAGATATGTTTTGAGATGATGGACGTTGTTGAATTTGTCTTGAGAGGAAAAGTGAGTTATTTATTGAATTTGTCTGAGAATTGTCTACTTTTGTGTGAGAAGAAATGAGAAACTAACGCACAATATAAATCAACTTATTACAAGTTTCTCAGCTCTAAAAACCATCTTTAAATTTTGAACATAAATTATGTGTATATTAACCTGTCTATGACCTATTATGCTAACTAAAAAGTATGTGTTGAGTCAAGTCTGCTGTGCAACCATATTTTTATTCTTGATGAAAGAGCACGCTAAGTTTATGACTCTTTTAGCAAAGAGTAAGGAACTGGAGTAATTGTTTCTCCGTTCACAGTTGGTTCGGTAAAATGTAACTAAGTAACGAGTACAAAGTAACAAACATTTGTTTGTGAAGTATCAAGTAGTAATGAATACTAGAATGTAACGAAACAAATGTACATCAACAGTGGCTGTTCACTTTCAATTTTACTTCACCATATACCTAACCTCACAATAAATTGCATTTACAGTTTTTACGTTGTATTTAATTACTGTGACCCTGTGTAAACGATGTTTAAGCACAGCCCTCTCACACTGAAAAATACTGTTCAAGCGTAGCCAAAAATTACACATAGAGCCAGAGGCCCAGTGCCAGCAGGGGAGCAAATCCCCAAACTGTAATTGAAGGCATGACCACATTATTTTATAGATACTGATCATGAAGTGCTTGAAAATCTGCGAAGTTTAGAGTTTTCTGTAAAAAGGATTATTGGAGGGAGGGGGTGCAGATGCGCGATAGCACGTCGGCACACTTTCCCCTTCAGTTTCATGTATTGTGAAATTGCACTATGTTATTTAAGGTCTTCCTGTAATTTGTGTGGTAAAGGAACTCAATTGACATACATTTTACATGATTTTTATGTATTTTACAAAACAATTTCCCTGATCTCCATAGCCCTCTTTACTGTCGTGTTTCATAGTATGTACTGTGAATATAATGATGCACCAATTAAATTTGTGTTCAGTGTGATTAGAAATACAGATTCATAAAATTTTCTGATTAATTTTTCAGGAAAGACACTATTCTTAACCCTTCTCTAATACAGTCGGGTCGGATCCGACCCGCTCGCGCGAAAGTTTCTTTGTGAATATTTCCCCCTCTCTTTCTAGGCGCTTGTGACCTTCATGTAACCTATCAGTCAGTTAAGAAGTAAATGCCCGCCAATCCGCAGCTCCCAGGTATGTGCCATTTTTTCCCAGTAACCTTTTATTGTATAGCGGGGTCGGATTTGACCCACTGTAGGAAAAAATGTTATGGGTCACATCCGACCCAGTGTAGAGTGTACGTACACAAAAAATAGTGTTGTTTAAAACTTATATACACATCAAAATTTGTCAATTTGACCAAATGTTCACCTTCTTCTATTTTAATTCATTTTGAAGGGGTGGGGAATGAAGTACAGACTAAATGACTCGCCCTTATCTGATCTTTTCAGGACAATGGCGTTCAACCAAAAATTGGCAACTCCCGAGGAAATATACGTTGAACTGAATCATCAAATACTTTTGAGTGGATCTGACGATGAAGATCTGGCAGACGATAACGAATCAGAACCAGATAACGATATTTTATCAAACAGTGATGATGACGAAGATGTTTTCGACTGTGATAGCGACGAGGATGATAATTTTTCCCCTAATGAGAGTAAATAAATGAACTTTGAACTTCGGAAAGACGGTGCAAACCATATGGAGTGACAAACCACTACATTCCTTATTTGCAAGAACTCCAGCTGTCAACGTAGTCACATGGTTGCCAGGACCAAAGGGAGGGGTACAAGAAATAACCTGTGAGTTTGAATTGTTTTGTTATTCTTCACAGAGGAAATTATATATGATATAGTTTGTCATACCAATGCAAAGATCGACCAAGTTCAGCTAAGATAAACTACAACAGAGGTGTGTCATTAATTTCAAATACTGATGAGGTTGAATTCAAAGCCTTCTTGGGACTTCTTTTCATGAGCGGTGTTTTAAAGAATTCTGGATTGAACACCAAAGACATGTTCTCAAAAACCTTTGAACCACCTATTTTTTGCTGCACAATGTCCCTTGCAATATTTCAGTTTCTTTTGACAACCATTCGCTTTGATGACCTTACAACGATTGAGGAACGCAAAGCAAGTGATAAATTTGCAGCTTTCAGAGAAATTTGGGATAAATTCAACACCAATTGTTCCATATACTTTTCTCCCTCCCAGTATGTGACAAAACATGAAACAATGCTCGGATTCCGAGGACGTTGCCCATTTAGAATGTATCTCCCATCAAAGCTGGACAAGTATGGGCTGAAAATAATATCGCTCTGTGATGCACAAACTTTTTATTTTTGTGGGAAAGGAAATAAACAAGAAGAAAGGGGACTTTTCTTTACCAACTCAGTATGTACTGAAACTTACTGAGTCTTTGAAAGGCAGTAACTGTAATGTTACAGCTGATAATTGGTTTTCCTCGCTAGAAGTGACAGAAGAACTTCTGAAAAGACAAATCACTTTCGTCGGTACTTTGAGGAAAAACAAACCACAGATTCCAACATCTGTTATCTGCAGCCCACAAATCTTTGTCTCAATTTATGTACCAGGACGATAAAATGCTGGTATCCTACACTCCAAAGAAAAACAAACAAGTGGTGCCCATCTCTTAGATGCATTGGTTCAGGAGAAATAAACAAGACATCGAAAAAGCCAGAAATAATTGAATTTTACAACATGACGAAAGGGGGTGTAGATGTGATGGATAAGTTGTGTCATGCTTACATAACTTCTCGCAAAAGAAGACGTTGGCCTCTGTGGTATTTCTTTGGAGTGTTGGATATAGCAGCAATCAACGCTTTCGTACTATACAAGTGGAACGTTGACAAAGAGCCTTACCCAAACGATGTACGCTCCACCTTCCTGGTGGCTTTTACCTTCACAAAACCTATGATGGAGAAAATATTCCAGAATAAGTATATTCCGAAAAGTTTGCACAACACGATTGGCCCATTGCTAGAGAAAAAACATTCTTGACAGACAAGTAGGAAGACACAAAGCAAAAGAAAAAGATGTGACTACTGTGACCCTTCAAAGGACAGAAAAGGAAGTTCCTCTTGTGCTAAATGTGGTGGTTCATTGTGCGGGGAGCATGAATTAATCATTTGTTTGTTCCGCATGTTTTCTGAGACAGAAGATGATCAAGACGACATGTGAATGTGATACAAATAGTTTTTAACTAGTCAAATAAATCTACTATGTCAAAGTGCCTATGTTATTTAAAACCAAACTTCGCTATTTTTTTCTTATCAAGTAGTTATTTATATGTGTCTGTTACTTACATATGCTTGTTACTTACGTGTCTGTTACTTATGTCCTCATTATGTCGTTTTTAGCAAGCCTGTAATTTTTTTCTACCTAAGTTTTTGAAAAAATCCTTAAAGAAAAGACTTATTTTTTTAAGCAATAAGTAGACTGTAAAATTGTGTTCCTCTATTATATATTTTTATTATTAAATTTGATGTTATTTTAATAAAAAACTATTCTCTGAAGGATTACATTTCATTCTACCCAAATAATGCCTTTATTTACAGTTAAATGAGGTAAGGAATTCACTTGGGTCAAATTCGACCCACTGTAGTGTTAACATCAGGCAAAGACACCATAGTAGACGAGGGTTAATAATTACCTTTGTTGCAATTTTAACAATTAACAATTCTTTGCTTCAAACCAATCAAATAAACAGACATTCATTAAATTATTGGCTAAATAGCCAATTCAAACACATTCTATTTTAGTTTGCAAAAAATCCAGGATACTACAAGATTCATTACACTTTTTTAAATTGAGTGGCCAATCAGAATTAGGTTACTCCGATACTGAACGTCCGTCATTCGCAGATTAACACATATGTTAGTTAACACAAGTAGCCTCAATTAAATTGCCTGTTGTTGGTTGTAAATTTTGCCCTTTCTTTACTAACCTGTACAGATATCATTAATGTTTCTTTAGGACAAGTTTTAATTAGAAGGTCACTTTTAGACACAAGTAAACAAATTTGTAGACCCCAAGATTCCTTTGTTAGCTGTGCTACAATGCTTCTGAATTATAAAAAAGTGTTTAACCAAGGTGGTAAAGAGAATGGGGATTACAAATGTTCAATAGTGCAAATGCAGCTTAAACTGCCAAAAATAATCGGCGAAAGATCATCAGCTACCATAAGCAATGGCGAAATTAAATATCATATTCCTCAACATTTTAAAGTTTATACTGACTTGGTTCATTTTACACATAACCAAAAACCCTTTATTAAAATCTGTTCAATGTATACTACTAATTTATGTCTGATTACACACAGTTTACGTGGATCTAGAAATTTTACCATGATTCGACATACTTAATGTAACCGTGAACAGACTGACCAATAAATAAGGAGGATAAATATTTGGAAAATATCACATCCAACACCAAATCACTGCTCAATGGTAGTGACAAAACACAAAATGTTTACTATCACCAAACAACCCCTTAATGTCAATTTCCTGGCAATTTTTTTTTTAATATAGTGAGATATTAAACTTAAGTAACTTACCTTCACAAAGAATATTCTTTTATAAAATGATTTTCACATACACAAACTTGCTAAGCAGTTTACTGATTTTCTGCACAAGCAATAATCCAAGGTTCTTCAGCTTATCGTCTTCAAGGAATCAGGGGAGTGAAACACCACTGAGTCATTGTGGCAATGAGGTACAGACAACATATAATTTTGTTATATAATTTCATCACAATCTTTAAAATACATCAAAAATGCACTAAAACTCTTAAAATAACAATCACTCTGTCAATGCTTCTTTATAGCCAACCAATGTTTATGCTTTCTTCACTAGTGCAAAATTTCACCCCCAGATGTCAGCCACTTTGTTTGAATCTGCAAATAGATAAGTGAAATTTAGCCATCATTCAAATCAGTTATGTGGCACTTGACTGTGTATGAAGCCACCATTTTCACTGGTTGTCACTTATTTGGAGCCATTTCCACTAATTGAGGCTTAGAAGACGACGTTAACAATACACGAAGCATGAAGTATTTGTGTTTGTCAACACAATTTTACTAAAACTAATATATTTAAAGAAAATATTTTAAAAGTGCTAATAACAAATTGCATATAATGCTATTAAAAACAAAATGAAAAAAAATTAAATCCAGGATATAGTTGCAGTGGCGAATATTTCTTCCAGAAAAATAATGTAAGAAATGGCTTATTTATCAATGATATCCATGGCCCTATAGTCCAATAGCTCAATTGTTTCTACAATTTGCACATGAAACAATTTTTTTCAAAATTAACAATTGTTTTAAAGTACTTCAGATTTTTAATTCTCTGTACTCTTTTTGGAGTTCATAATTATGTTAAATTTGCTGAAGAGTGGCTTCAAACTAGAAAGTTGGTTTTATTTTAAAAAATGATTAGTTTTACATTTACGATACTGATGCTGTTTAGTCTGATAATAAACAGGAAAAAATCAATCCTGATTACTGCTCAAATATCAGATGCTAAAATGATAGAGCAGAGAAAAGATGAAATGTGCTTACATGTTATAATTGTCACATTCGTTTTTTGTTGTGATCTGGAAATCATGAAAGCGACAATGGGAATTTTGTCATGCTCTTAGAAGAGAGAAAATCAAATACTAAAAAACTGGAGTGGTAGCATAAAAAAATAGATAAATACCTAAGGTCTGCAATTAAGTGAAAAACTGTAGCAGAAATTAAAAAGGCTCCATGGTTTCTGTTATTGCAGATGGCACTGATAAATGTTCTGGTCAAGAGGAGTTCTCTACTTGCATACAATTTGTGCAGCAATAAACTTTGAAGCTAATAAGTTTTTGTCTCACTGTAAAACCCTCACGACAACAAAAGGGTGACATTTGCTGCAGCTAATAAGGATGTGCTTTTCAGAATGAATCTGCCAATCTCTGATTTCAAAGGAGATTGTTTGGATGGTGCTTCTAATAGGCAACTTCTTGCGCTGTGTCCTACATGCTTGAGTATCAGAGTTAAGACACTTAAAAGGTTAAGAAAGAATATCAGTGTGTCCAAAGAAATTTGGAAGCAATAAACAATGAAAAAGGAGCTATTTATTGGCGGGTTGAAAAAATTTTAAATATTGTTATTCCTTAATGTATTGAGGTGTTCAGTCCTTGCGAAGAACTGGCTCAGGCCCTTTAAAATCCCAGTATCATCACTTTAGATACAAAACACTGCTCTGTTGGTGGACACAAAGCTGGAAGATCTGAGGACAGAAATAAATTTCCGCAGAATTTACCGGCAGACAATTGCCACTTCTAAAGATATTAAGTTGTACATGGCACCAAAGGAGTTGAGACAGAAAAAGCTGCAGCAATGTTATGATCTTACATCCAAGACAACTCCTTCAACCAGAAACTCCTACAGATTACAGGTAAAAGACAACCTTAGATTAAAGTACTATGAGATCTTAGATCATCTTAAATCAAGCTGTCAGAGAAAATTTTGAGCAAAGTGGACTGGACCAACATTGTGAACTTGAAAAAGTCATCATAGATTCACTTCACGGGAAAGTGGCCTAAGAAGTCAAGTTGAACTGTAGACTTGGTGCTTTTGCCAAAAATTTTGATTGAAAGGATATTTTTATACAACTGCAGCTTCTGAAGATTCTTTCTGGAAATATTCCAAATACCTATGCAGGATTTGCCGAAAAATTGGACAAAGGGAGTGACTATGTAGACTTCACTCGAACAAGTAACATGTCTTCTTTTTCTTGTAACTGCCAAACCTGCCTCATTATAATCAGTTGATTGCTCTTTTAGTGCACTCCAATTTTTGAAGACTTACTTGCACACTTTAATGACCCAAAACCATCTTACTCAATTGATTTTGTTGCATGTTCATAACGACACAACTGCTTCATTAGATATTAATTCAGTTATGTGAGCATTTATCAGTCACAAGGAGGAAAGAAAGAGTTTTCGGGAAAGTTCAAATTGTGTTGTCTGCCAGCAATACATGTTTCCTGCTATTTGAGAATGTCTGAAGGATAGTTTGCTATAACTATGGCATGTTCACGTTATGTTCAAAACCCAAAAATATATTGTGCATAATTATTTAAATTTAGTCTTAAATTAGCTTAAAACTAAATTTAATTTTGTCATTTTTCTCCCTCTGTGCCAGAGCCAAAGGTCAATAAAGAATTTTTTCGTTATAATAACGATTTTGTAATTGTTATATTATTATTGTGATTAGAAACTTTGTGGATTTTAAATATATTAGGAAAAGAATAACAAAATGGTGGACAAAGAAATTTACGAACACTTGTCTTGAATGAAGCAATGAAAACAGCTCATATAGTATATTATACTAATGTAAAACTAAATGACAACAGATAAACTGCTGATTACTCTTATCTAATCTAAACTGTTTCTTGGAGATGTAGGAGTTAACATACTTACTTGGCATGCAAAAAGAGAGGGTAGGATATACAACACCAGCATAGATGTTTTTATATTAGATGGGACAGAAAAACCTATGATATATTAAATGATGCAATACACAAATTACAAAGAGCACCATATTTATTGATTTGCTAGTCATGTTACAGTAGAGCATCGGTTATCTGAAACAATTGGGGATAACAATTGTTTGGATAACTGATTTTTCGGATAACAAAACTGTATATGTAGTATGTACATATGTACATACATACATACATTTATCCAGGGTGTTTTTCCTTGTTGAGTTGACAGAGAACATGTGTTTTTCAACAATTTTCTATTTTTATATGGAAATTTCGACCTTAAAACTCCAGTCCTCATCCGGCTAAATAATACAATATACATTAACTATAAGTTTTTATAAAATTTACAATTCATTTTTTATATAAAATCGAAGAAATTAAATTATCTTTTACATCTCACCTAGATTAGGAATGGTTAAATCAAAGGTAAAGTTTACAATTGATAATATTATATTGTAGTGTCACAACAGCCTATGACGTACGTAAAGATTGATAATTGAATAAAAACATGTGTTCTCTCTCATCTCAACTAGGGAAAAAGCACTGAATATAAGAAAAAAAGTGACAAAAAATACAAAAAATCAAGTATAACTGCACATATATATTTTTTATCGCACATACATATGCATATTACAAATACATAACACAGAATTGACTAAAGTTAGACTTACAGTTTAGGAAAAGAAGTCCAAAATTTTATTTTGCTTTAGACCCGAGACTCGTTTTTTTGCAGCTAAATTTCGTAAACGTTTTAAAGAGAGCAATTGGATAGCATCACATTCTTCTTGTTGCTTTAACCACTTCATTGCCGTCTCAAGGCATAAAAAATCTTCGTCATTGGATGGTCCTTTTTCAGCACGGTCGTTGCCACTAGGCTCTTCCTCGTCGTCGCAAGGGTCTTGATCATCTGTGACACTGTCAATGATTTCATCGTCCACCAATATTTGATAGCCAGGGTCATCGACATCACATTCGAGCCAGTCTTGAATGTTTCGTTGGTTGCATTCTTCAATTCCTGAAGATTCTTTAATCAGCCCAGCCAGTTCTGATACAAATTGGTTGTTTTTGGTGGCTGTTTGAGTGCAGTAATAGACCCATCTGATGGAAGGAGCTTATTCCGAGCTTTTGCTAGTGTAGTGTCCTTGACAGTAGTCCAAGCTTCTGCTGCCATGTACATAGAATCCTTCAAGTCAATTTCTGTGTACTGTTGCAAAATTGTTTTTTCATGTTCTTCTCCGAGCAGAACCATAGACAGCAATGCCTTTCTGTAATAACGTTTAAGCTTTCAATGACCACCTGGTCCATTGGTTGGAGGACTGAAGTAACGTTAGGAGGCAAAAAACCAACTTTAAACTTTCCATTTTCTCTTTCCAGTAAAAGGTTTGAGGGATGACTTGGGGCGTTATCAATCAACAACAAAACATTTCTGAAATTCCCAGTTGCAAGCTGATGCTTTTTGGCTCCTGGAATAAATACAGTGTCATACCATTCTATAAAAATTCTTGTATCCATCCATGAATTTTTTTGGTTTTTGTATGTAACAGGCAATTTTTTTATTCCCTTAAAGCACCGCTGATTTTTAGATTTACCTATGATTAGCAAGGGTAGCCTGTGCGTTCCAGTAGCATTTCTGCATATCATAGCAGTGATGCGTGATTTGCTTGCCTTAAAACCTGGCGCTGACATTTCATTCTTAGAAACTAAGGATTTTGTTGGCATTTTCTTCCAGTATAAACAAGTTTCGTCTGCATTGTAGACATTGGTTTTTTTGTACTCCTCCTTATCAATCATGTTTGTAAAATAGGCTTTGAAATTTTTAGCTGTTTCAGTATCAGCAGACAGTTTTTCAGCCTGGATGTCTAATTCCCTAATTCCATGCCCAGATTTGGAATGCATAAGCCAGCCGGTAGTTGCTTTAAAATCAGCGCTACCTCCTAGTTTTTTATTCATTTCCTTAGCTGTTTCACAAATCAAAGGGCCACTTACTGGTTGTCCTTGGCTATGTACCTGCATGAGCCATGTGTAAACTGCAGTGTCTAAATCTTGGTTTTCTGCAATTTTCATTGTTTTTCTCTGCGAACTTCCATCTTCATTGTCAAGTACACTTGAAAATTTAGTAATGGCATTACTTTCCTTTTTTAGGTCCGATATTGTTGCATTTCAAACTTCATATTCCCATGCTAAGCTTGATCCACTAGTACCATCCTTCAACTGGTTTATTATTTTAAGTTTATCGGAAATACTGAGAACAACGCGCTTATGTTTAGGCACCATTGTGAATGGTACAACTACAACACGATCTGTCACAAGCGAAGACTCACACTGCGGGCGCGGGAGACGTGCGGGCATGGAAATCTTATGTGGCCCGGGCGTGGGAAAGTGCGGGCGTGGGAAAGTAAGGGCGGGAAAATGTGAGCGCGGCCCTTACAGGACATAGGCTTTAGGTTAACCAATGTTTTGGTTGCTCTATATTCGGATAATCGATGCTCTACTGTATATATATATATATATATGAATACCATCTCCTTATGTTAAAACTGCTTTTATTTTACTTGCGCCATTTACACGGTTCCCTTCTTAGTCAAGCTCCAGCCTTGTACTAACTGTCTTTCTTGCGTGCCGTCCTCTGTCTTTCACGCATGCCAACCTCGCACTCATGCCTAACATCCTCTTTTTCCACCTTTTTTTAAAACTACATTGTGTTTACCTTACAATAAAAATTAACACAACTAATCAGTAACTTCTATAACCACACATGCAAGTGGTGTACATTCATGCCTCACCAAATTTTTTAAATCAAGATACATAAGACAATATACTGGTCCCTTCACCACCTTCCATAAAAAGACATAATTTTGTCCTTATTGTCTCTCGAAGGTAGCGACTGTTATAATGAACTAGAATTAAAATTCAACTTATCTGGAGTGATGGGTAACTGACTAACTCGATTTGGTGTGGCTACAGTATCTGGCTCTGATGGGCCACTCTTATCAGGAGTGATAGGTATCTGTATAACCCCATCTGGTGATGCCGTGTTATCTGGTACTGGCATAACACCATTTTCCCCTTTTCTCACACTGGAAGTGGACTCTATTTCAGGATATCATTCTCCCTGCAAAATATGTATATATAAATATATGACATCAATTTCTCTCAATCCTCCTTCCGCTGGTAAATTTTAAATGAGGGACCACGACCTGTCAATTTCGCCAACAATATGCCCAGGGAGCATATCCCCATTAGGTTGGCGTACAAAAACATTATCTCCGGTCTAAAACATTCTATTCTGTGGTTTACAAGATTTATCATGATAATGCTTAGATACACACTCTTTATAGTGCAAATGTTTTCTCAGATCTCCAAGTGGTGGTTAAGTCGCAAATTCTTATGGAAGAAATATTTACTGGGAAGAGATGCATTTATGGGTTTACCCAGTAACAAGTCATTTGGTGACTTTCTCAAAGAAGAATCTATTAGAGTATTCCTTAACTCCATAAGAGCAATGTATGGATATTTACTATGCTGCAAAACCTTAGCCAACAACCTTTTTGTGGTTTGTATGTGTCTCTCTATCATTCCATTTGATTTTGAATAATGGGGGCTTGATGTTATATTCTTAAAATTCAATTTAGCTGCAAAATTTTTGAACTTACAAGAGTTAAACTGAGGTCCATTATCACTAAATAGTAGTTTTGGAATATCAAATCTAGAAAATATTGATTCCAGCATCTCAATAGTAGCATTGCTACTCTGGTCCTTAAGAGGCAACAATTTACCAAAATAGTCAACTACCAGTAAATAATCTTTCCCTTGAAAGTGAAACAAATCAGTCCCTACTGTATGCCATGGGCCTACAAGAACTTCACGTAACAATAAGGGATATTTTTTTATGTTGAGTCTAAAACTTTAAGCATATAGCACAGTTTGGAACTATATCTTCAATTTCCTTATTCATGTGTGGCCAGAATAAAACCTCTCTAGCACTACTTTTGCATTTGTCTATTCCTACATGATTAAATGAATAAAAATTGACATTTATTTCTTTAATGATTTAGGAAAAATAACACTAGTATTTTTAAACAACAGTCCATCAGCCACAAACAATTTATCCTTAACAGAACAATAAAATTGTACACTATCCGGTACCATATGCTTAGGTGGCCACCCTTGCTGCACAAATTTTGAGATTAACAGTTTATCTTTCAAAGTTTCCTGTCTAAAAAGTTGCCGCTTTTGCTAAGAAAGACAAATTCTCTACAACTAGGCATACATGTAAATTTACATCCTCCTCAATTACATCCATATTTACATCAGTCAGGGCTTTGTCTAGAACTACTGCACCAGTAGTCCTAGACAAAGCATCAGCAATACACAACTCACTCTTTCCCTGGTACATATTTAATAACAAAGTCATATGATTGTATATATAATTATAACCTCTGAAGAAGCAAAGGTGTCTCATTCAATGGTTTTTTGAAAATAAATCCCAAAGACTTGTGGTCACTTTCAATCACTACTGTTTTACCATAAATATACCAAGAAAATCTCTCGCAACCAAAAACCACTGCTAGCAACTCCTTTTCTATTTGGGCTAAATTTTTTTGATTTTCTGTTAACGACTTTGAGACATAGGCAACTGGCAATCTGTCTTGTAGTAAAACTGCACCCATACATTTACTAATGCTATCTATAGAGAGAACAACTGGTATATCAACATCAAACAATAGAAGGACTGGTGTAATAGATAAGGTTATTTTCAAATTTTCTAACCCTTTTTTTATTATCACCCTACATTAATTCCACATGTTTTCTCAAAAGACTTCTTATAAATTTTACTTTTCCAGATTAATTTGGCACAAATTTACTAACGTATTTGGCAATCACTATTAGAGTTTGTAATTCCTTTTTGTTAGTGGGTGCAGTTACGTCTATCACTGCCTTTACCTTATCCAGATTGGGTTTAAGACCTTCCCCTGATAAAACATAACCCACATATTTTACTTCCTTTACAAAAAAACTTACATTTTTTTTTTAATTTAACCTAACATTACATTTATTAGCCCTCTCCAGTAACGCTTTAAGTCTGACATTGTGCTCCTCTTCATTATCACCCCATACTACTAAATCATTCATATATATTTCTACCCCAGGTAAGTCCACAAAGATCTGAGAGAAACATCTCTGAAATACCTCTGGCGCAGATACCAAACCATAAGGAACACTTTTATAGCAATATCAACCAGAGTGACCTGCATTAAAAGTAGTTAGGAGTTGACTCTCCTCTGAAAGCTTAATAGTATAAAACCCTTTATTACCATACAAAACTGAAAATACTTTTGCTCATGGCATACTAGCCACTAGCTCCTCAAATGTAGACAATTTATAGCTCTACCTAATAACACAAGCATTACAAGACTAGTAGGGTCCAAACATAACCTCAAGGTCTTATCTGGTTTTCTCACTACCATTAGAGAACTCACTCATTCAGTGGGTTCTGTAAACATTCTAATGACCCCCATCTTTTCCATTTGATCTATTTTCTGTTTAACCGGTTCCCGTTATTTAAATGGTATTTTTTCTGCTGGGTTCCGCTGTGGGTTCACTATTATCCTTTAGCCTTATGTTATATGCGTAATCCAGCTCTCCTATTCCTTCAAACAAATGCAAGTATTGGTGATTTAATGTTTTTTCTGGGCCAGTGTCCAACATTGCAACCCGCGACAACAGGCTCAATTCATAAATCAATGGTAAACCTAAGATACATGCCACAGAAATATTGACTACTATAAAAGTAATAATACACTCAGAGCCTCTAACCACACACTGCACTGTTGTTTCTCCACATACATCAATCCTGCCTCCATTATAATTAAACAATTTCACCCTTGTAGGTACAATTTTCAAACCCAAAAATTGAGCAGTGTTTGAATTCATTATATTGACTTGGGCTCCTGTATCCAACTTAAACACTACATCATGGGAATTAATTATAACATTTCCTTCACACTGTGAGAAGTATGCAATGTCTCAATGCAAAACATATCACCCATACCACAAATAACTTTGTTACATTTTTATAGGTAGGGCACATATGTCGAGAATGATTGTACATACCACAATTGTAGCACTGTTTGCGAAAGGCTGGGCACTTACCCCACTTGTGAACCTTACCACAGGCTTTACATATTGACCAAGAAAACTGAAAACTTTCACCACGCTCGCCTTTAGATTGCGTTCCGAGTGTAATGCTGCACTTTTCTCCTGCAGGGCAGAATTCTTGTGACATTTTTTGTTGAGGTGAGTTGCAGATTATTTGAACTCCAAACAGTTCGGTCTTGCGTTCCAGTTGCTTCGCTTCGATGTCTGCACTCTCTGCCACACGATAAATGTTAATACACTTAACCAAATATAAACTTGTTTCTCGCAACAGTCTGTCTTTGACTAAACATCACGGAAACCGCAGATGAGACAGTCTCGAATAAGACTGTCTCGTAACTCACCAAAATTACAGTGAACACTCATTTTCTTAAATCTGTTACAAAAGTGTACAAATTTTCTCCTTCCATTTGCAGTTGCTTAAAAAATATGCGACGAGTCACTGTCTAATTTGAAGCTGGAATACAATGATTACCCAATTTATCTAGTACTTTCTCGTAATCACACTTTTCTTCTTCTGTTAATTGTAATGTGTTATAAACTTTAATAACTTCGGCACCAATGGAGTGTAACAGAATGGTTACTTTCGTGCTTGGCGAAACGATTGTATCCACACAAATTCCAGATGCTTCAAAATAAATTTCAAACTTTTGTCGCCCTTTTTAAAGTTATCCACTACATTACCTTGCAAAGATAGTTCCACGGGTTGTTTAAGGCATTCATGTACTTCTATGCCGAGTCTATTAATCATTTCAAATTGTTTCAAAGCACACGTAATACTGCACTCTCAAGTAAGGTTACCAGTTCAAAAGCCGAGTGCGCCATGTCATGTATATGAATAAAATCTCCTTATGTTAAAACACTGTCTTTCTTGCACCCCATCCTCTGTCTTTCACGCATGACAACCTCACACTTGTGCCAACCTTTGCCAGTCATACAGCAATATGTATGAGTTTATTGTTGAAAAAAAATTTATGATTTACACCAACATTAAGTGCAGAAAATCACACATTGCAAATTATGTCCATTCTGGTCCACACACTGCTGCAGTCAGTCGCCAAAACTTATCAATATATATTGCAGCATGTTTCGTGGTATAGTGTTGAATTTCTGTCCTTAGTTCAGGTAGTGAACATGGCTTCTTTGTGTACACTTTGAATTTTAAATAACTCTATTGGAAGAAGTCACATGCCTAAAAATTAGGTGAACGGGATGGTCATATAATGTCTCCACGATGGGAAATTACACTTTCCAGAAACATCCTCCCGAACACTTCCACTGAAACCCTAGCCATATGGGTAGTTGCCCCATTGTGTTGGAACCACAGTTTGGCTCAGTTGCAGCATCAAAGTGTACCATTCTGCATTCACTGTGACTGTCTAACAACCTTCTTTAAAGAAACAGAGCTGTATCACAGCAAACTTTGCCCGCTCTACACCACACTGTGATCCATTATGTGTGAAGTGGATGCTCACGAAGCTGTCTTGGATTCATCTCGGACCAATACAGGAATTTCTGTTTATTTACAAAACTTGACAGGTGGGGAGATGATTCGTCACTCATGAGGATTATGGTGTTATCTGTCATGCATTTCATTCGTCATTTCTGTGAATACTCCACTTTGTTCCCAATTGTGAAGTGTGAATTCATAAAGAACCGTAAGGTTGTAGGGGTGAAAAATGCAAGTCATAATGCAGAATTCTTCTGACAGTTCGATTGGATATATTTAAAGTGGAGGAATGTCGATGCACCAAATAGTGAGGGATAGCTTCCATTGCCTGCCTTACTTGTTCAATGCTCTCTTGTGTTCTTAAAGATCTTAGTCTTCCCAAATGTTTTCTTTTCATGCTGAAGCTGTCTTCCTGAAACTCTCTACCCACAACACAATAGTGTTACGAGAAGGCACAGGACCATGGTGACCAACATTGAAATGTTGATGGAATCTTTTCTGAGTAAGCAAGACGGAATCATTGTTTTTGAAAAACATTTCCACAGCAAAAGCACAGTATGTTGCATTCTACAGTGGCATACTAACTAACATGGCAGCTGGAGTGGAGTCCCCATAACCCCACCCTCCTACAATCCCCACCATGCATGCAGTAACCAATAGAACAGTGTTGCTCCCTGAACTTCACAGTACACACACAAACTGAGTCAAAATGTGGTTCCAACAAGATGGGACAACTGTCCATACAGCTAGGGTTTCGATGGAAGTGATAAGGAGCATATTTCTTAAAATTTTAATTTCCCCAAACATGTTGCAAAATGTAATGATATTTTTTGGAGACAGACTCCAGCAGCGTGTGGACCAAAACTGACAAAATTTGCAAAACACTATTTTCTACACTTAGCGTTGGTGTAAATCATAAATGGTTTTTATCAACAATAATGACATCCATAAGATTGTAAGTCTAGTGAATGTAGCATTGCCTCCAAGTTTGACTTTTTTTTGCTACGATGATTTTAATACATAGTGTACATGTCAGAAATATTTCAGTCATTATTTGCTTTCATGTGTGTATAAAAGTACATTCCCATTCCTTCAACCTTTGGTGGACCCATTCAATTATGATGTGTCTGCAAGAAATTGCATTTTTGGTTAACCTCCTCTTTAACAGAAATCTCTAACACAGAGTAATAATTCTATTCAACATTGAAAAGGTATCATAAAAATAAATTTTCTGTTATTTTTTATTGCAACAGTGTTTTTGACTAACTTGTTCCGTGAAAATAATTTTTTTTTTTTCCAGTGGGTTTATCTTTCCTGACCAACTCGACGAGTTGTGGGATATGAAGTTACAACCTCTCACATCTGATCTTTGCTTCATTGCGATGGTTTAAGAATTTATGTATTTAACTAAACTTACCCATCATGAACATTCTGGCTTTATGTAACTAAAAAGCAATAATTGCCTTGAAAATGTTCAAGTACAGGAATTTGTGCCCAATCAGTTAACATTTCTGTACCTCAGAGGTCAAGAGTCGTAACTCCATTTTTGGTGATTTTAAGGTTTTGATATCACATTAATGCTTGGAAGGAGATCTATTTCTAGGAAAGAATTGCATCTCCCAACTCTTATGTCAGCCATTATACGCAACAAAACAGAGGTTGTATCTCCAATATCACTTTGAGGTACAGAATACTAAGTCCCACTTAGTACTGTATACTTCAAATGTTTTATCAGCAGCTGTTATAGTCTCAACAACTACCATACTGCATAGTGTGTTATTGTTATGATTCCTTCCATGTGCATGAAAGTGTAGTAGTATACGTTAGATGTATTCTAGAGGGCGATATTTGTGTGAGCTGGCCCAAGAACAGTATAGAAACCAACTATTCCAAGGTAAGAAGTTGTTAAGCTTAAGGAGTGCATTAGTTGCTATAATTTCCATATAACTAGATTGTGACAGTCCTCTATCTTGAAAGCCAGGTTAGATAGAAGGCTGAATAAATAATAATGAATATTGTTATAGTGTTTCAAATGTTAAAAGCAGGAGAAAGACAATTATATTCAAACGTTAATATAACCTTAACCTACAAACCATAACATTGGATATAGTTAGCAAGCAATGTGATACAACCTAAATATTTACCATTGTAGAAATTTCCAGTGTTGCTCAAATCTAACACAATTAAATTATATGGGAATAATGTTTTAGTGTGTGATGCATTGTAATTAAGTCCTTAACTCGATAAATCTAACACATTATCATCACTGCCCATCTTCTTTATAGATGGATCACAAGATGGTATGGATAATAACTCTGGCTCATCTTCAGAAATATTACAGCAGAAAAAAAGGTAATGAAATTGCAGAAACTGCTCTTGACACAGATATCTCAAATTTGTGTAATAATTCTACCGATGATCCTAATTATGTACCTCCTAGTGATGATTCAAACAGTGACTCTCCAGTTGTTTCACATTCAGTATTAGTAATTACGCAAAAATGGGAATGAGTCATCATAACTGAAACTGCTGACACCACCACCGAAGAAACTGATACCAGTAGGGGAAGAAAGAGGGGGTGTCACCCTAAAAAGTGGAAAAGTACTATTAAGAAGAAGAGATGTGGGTCATTATCTAGAATAGGAGCTTTTCCAAAAAAACAGAAAAATAATACCTGCAAATGGTGTATATAGTTATTACTAATCACACTTAATAGACATTTCATTGGGGCTTCACGTAATTTGCTGTATATTCTATGAAATGTGACAGTGAGGAGCGCTATGAAGATCGGGGTGTTTATACGGTATAAAACACATAACATTTATGTCCAATATATTTCTATTGGGTCACTAAATCGTGTTAAATGCGAGAATACCTTTGGAAACCAATCTTTAATTCACAAAACATGATTCACAGGGTATATTTATGCTGATGTGGTAGGTTATACAGATATAAACCACGGTCATCAAGCAGTGTCGGAATATAATTTAATTTTGTTGAATTTCTCAAGGCCTACCTTGTCTATATTCATGAGAGGATTGTACTAAATAAAATATTAGTAGTAGAAAACAAATACATATAATGTATCATACAGAAAGATGTTTACAAGCAGTTTATATGTATCGCCATGCTACATTTGTTGAGCACAATAAACAGAGACAGGAAATAAATGTGCATCGATTGTGGTCTTTCGGTGTAATTTTTACCTATTTCGCATAACGGGTGTATGTTGGGAGTGTGCGAAATTTCAGTGCACAGTGTGAATTTGACTGTGCAAAGGCTTGCGATTTATGAGTGTTATTAAGCATATTTCTTTGCAATTATGACCATGTGAAGTGTTAAAATATAATTATTTTGTGGAAATACAAGTGTTTACAGATTTTACACAAATTGAATAGGCATTAATGTGTCCTATACACGAGTTATAAGCAATAAATCACCAAGGAGCTATATTCACCGCTTACATGGGTAAAGTAATTTATACTTTAATTTTTGCATGGAAAGTAAGTGTAGTTAATTGCAATGTGTAGTATTGCATGTGACTGTGGGAATTGAAGGCCTTACATACTGCTGCCGCCAGCCATGTAAAATGCAGCAAACCTAACAAAATTAAACATAATTTCAAGGTAGGTGAATCACAGGGGATGGATGAACAAACGCCAGCTTATTATACTTTTTCTAACACACTATCTCGTGTTGGCACACTCTCCCCCTGTAATCACATATCGTGAAGTTAGGTAACGTTAGGTTAGGTCTTCTTGCATTTAACGTGGTTAAAGAACCTACATGACATGTAATTTACATACATTTTGTATGTTTTACCCCACAATTTCCCTGATCTTCATAGCCCTCCCCACTATCACATTTACTAGTATGTACTGCGATTATCATAATGCCCCTAGTAAATTAGTGTTCTGTGTGATAAGTAATGTCAATTTATACAATTTTTCCGGGAATTTCTTTTTTTTTTTTTTGGAAAAGCCCCTACTCTAGATAATTACCGAGATGTGTTTCAGGAAAGGAGTACATTTCTAAATCCGGAAAAGTTGCACGAGGAAGAGTGATTGGCCCTTCTTGTCACCCTTGTAGAAAGCACTATAGCATAAAAATTAACCAAGAGGTAAAAAAAGAAAAACATAACCAATTTTGGGATGGTAACAAATTGTGGGATGTAGAGAGATACATCGTGAGTTGTGAAAAGGAAAAACCTGTTGTATGACTGCGTTCACTTGACAATTCAAAAGTGACACAGCAAAAGTTCTCTTTTGAATACACGTTCCTAGTAGGTAATGCAGTGATTCCAGTATGTAAGGCATTCTTCTTGGGAACGCTATCAATATCTAAAACTGTTGTCAGGAATGCACTAAGAAAAAAACTACTAGTGGTTTGATACAAGTCAAAACAGGAGGGATAAAAAGACACCATCAAATAAAACCCCTGAAGAAATAAAGGAAGGAGTTAGAAATCATATTCTAAGGTTTCCACAGTATGTTATTAACTACAGCATGGAAAAGACAAGTAGGTGTTATTTAGGCAGCTATCTGAACACTGATGAAATGTATTCACTTTACATTGAAGACAGCAAAGTGATGAATATAGCTCCAACTCTGGTAGCAAAGCTTTGGCTCTATAGACACATTTTTCATACAAAATCCATCCTATATTTCCATTTGCTGCAGACCGACACTTGTGATGCTTGTGACTTATTATAAAATTCAACTTTCTGAGGCCACTTTGGGAAATGATGAGAACAACACTCTAGAAGAGACATTTCAAATACACTTATCAGGTGCCAAATATTAATATAACCTGAAACATGAAAATACTAAACAATCTAAATGTGAAAACAGATGCTTTGTTGTTTTAACAGTAGACCTTCAAAAATGTCTTGCTACACCTCTCCTTACTAATAAGACAGAGCTTTTATCTAAGGAAATTACAGACTCTGAACTAAACAATCAATGATGCTACTAACGGTGAAAGTTTCTGTATCATGTGGGATGAAACAAAGGGTGGATGAGGAGGAATTGAGATCGCTTCTGGTATCCTGATAGGGGCGACCAATATGATGATATCTGATAACTGTGGTGGACAAAACAGAAACTTTATGATGATTGGCTGTTACCTATGGATCCAGAAATATTTTACACAAATAAAAACTATCAATCACACGTTCCTCTTACAGGACATACTCACATGGAAGTTGATATGGTTCATTCCATTATAGAAAGGGCACTAAAGAAACAACCTAATCTGTTAATCATCCCCCCATGGGACTGGCAGCAGTTAGTCCGATCATGTTCCAAGAAGACTGATATTGAAGTTATAAACATGGAGTTGGAGGATTTGAAGAACTTTTCACATTTGTTTCACGGGTCTTAAAGTCCTTTTGTGTCAAGAAAGAAAGGTAAGTCTGGTCAACAAGTTCGACTTTCTTCCAAGGCATGTTTGCAACTTCGTGCAGAAAACTATGGCAAGCTATTCTACAAGGAATAATTTGGAGATGAGAAGTTCACGGAAGTTGACCTTCTCAGATACCACAAATAAAATGTGTGGAAAGCTTCCCAGATAACCTTAAACACCTTCATTCTACTTTGAAGCCCATATGTACTAAGTACAATGACATTCAAACAATGTTACAATGGATACTATTGATTTTCCATTCCTATTATAGGGACTTACCACATGAGGACAATAATGCACAAGATGTAGAGGACGAATAGTGTTTAATGCTGACAATGGGTTACCTTTCTCCATGAACCAGATGTTAAGGTTTAAACAATTAGTGCTACAATGCATAAATACTTGCATTAGGATTGTTATTATAATGTATTCACGGTAACTTCAAGATTTTCTGAAGCCCTGCTAAAGATCTACTTTCAGGGAGCCGATTATGTATCCTTCCGCAGCATGTAAACAAAACATTGCCATGTGACACCTGTCAAACGTTTTGTAAACAAAAACAGAGCCATGTGGGAACTGTCAAATATTTTGTTAACAGTGTCCATGTGGGAACTACCAAAATTTATTTTTGAAGAGAAACAATGCCATGTAATCTTAACTGTCATATACTTTAGTAAAATTCTCCAAATGTCTAAAAAATGCTAATCAATTTAGCAAAATATTGTAATACATACAAAAAGGTAGATTGAAGTATATATCGGAACTGTTAATTATATAATTTAATTAAAGTTTACTTATTGTATTAAGATTTATTTACATATTTGGTGTAAGGAAAAAGTTAAATTTTACATAATAAACTTTTGGAAGTAGCACTCAGGTTAAAGATTTCACTGTGATAAATGGTACCGTATTTTATCGCATATAAGTGGCACATTTTATTAAAAAAAAAATTTATTGAAAACTCGGGGTGCGACTTATAAGTGAGAAAAATTCCTCCAGCCCCGCACTAACGTTTCATTTACTACGAATTCACGGCCCGCGGCTCGATTTCCAAACTCTTTAGCGAACAAAATCACTTTCATTTTGAAACCTACAGTGTAGGTACATCGCTTTTCCATCAAGAAACTGTCGCACTTCTTCACTGCCACAACATCAAACAACACTACGTGCGGCGCAAAGACGTGTAAGTCATAGCTAACATGTGGTACTCAAGAACCAATGCTAATGTGCTGCTATCTCTTACGCTCCGCAAAACGCTTTCGAAAATAATCGATTACCAGTTAAAAATTGATTCCTTTTCATTCTTTTAAAATATTTTTTTCTGTTAAGGATTGCGAAGGGAATTACGTAACGGAAATATTCAAATGCCTTTCTATATTTTGCAAGTTTATTTAAAACTTACAAAGATAAACTGCGGAAATAACAACGCTAATACTAAAATTACATCTTAACCTAGAATTATCTTATAAGTAGAAAGGATGTGTTACGTTAGTTTTATAACCACAATTCAGCGTCTCCAATATCCAATATGGCGTGGTTATACTTCTGAAAAAAACGTGCCCAAACGGACAAGATGGAGTGTATGAGTCCGCTGGACAGACACTGAAATTTATTTAATTTCAATTAATAACAGTGAAATCTTTACCCATGAGTGCTACGTAAAAATGTAAATATATAGTTTAGCAATATTAACTTTACAATTACGGCATTAAATTTATACATATTAATATTTAACCTACGAACTATTTCTTTTCAGCTATAACCAACATGTCCCTTCAAAATCCGTTGTTAATTCGTACGGACTTTTAACAAATTATTATAATTTATTGAAAAAATATACTTAAAACTTAAAACAACCAATTTATATAGTGCTTCAGTGCTAAAAGCAAGACAAAACCTTTTTCCATATACAATTTTTTTATAACCAATAGAACATGTAACTCCTAGGGTGATTTTTCAAAGGTTCTTTTCAAAAGTATCGAAGATACCGTGAATGGATTATAACTTGTATGTTATAAAGGAAATTATTTAATAACAAAAGTTTAATCTTAGCAAGTCAAGAGATCCGAAAAGTAGCTGTGAATGCAGACACTAATTGTATAGTATGTGTGGACACAGTCGTATGTCCAGTTTACTACCATTAACACATTATAATTATAATATAATATTTGGGGAAGTAGTATACTGTAAGTGCATTAAATAAGGATAATGTTAATATAATAAACAGCTAAATCACAAAAAGCACCAACTATATGCCAGTAATAATAGCATTAAGAGGTGTGCAGAAAGTTTTTCTGCTCTCCTGTAAATTATAAGTCATGTGAGTCACAACTCAACTTCTCAGGTACAGATATGTTAAACCAAGCATTTATATGTATAACTTTGCCAGATCTGGTCATTATACTTAAGACTCAACAGAAGTAAAAAAGAAATATACACTGGTGAAAAATGAACACCACTAAAGCAGTGATGTAGAAACACCATATGCGCATGGGGTACTGATAGAAGGCAGTACATGCAGTGATAAATAGTGCTGTTCTGTGGACAGAGTAGAAACTGCGTACTAGGCATAACACCACTGAGCACAATACAACTGTAGTTGACTCTGTGAAAGAGTAGTCTGTTGTTTCAAGCATCGACCTGTGTATAGTAAGAATTGTAGACATGCCACGACAGCATAGACAACCACACTTCGTGCAATTAATGGACTTTGAACAAGGTCATATTGTGGGCCTGAGGGAGGCTGGATGGTCCTTCCAAAGAATTGCCCAATGCATAGGACGTGAAGTGTCTGCTGTGCATCATTAGTGGTGCCGGTGGTCCAACGATGGTACACATGAACATCAACCTGGTTCTGAACAGCAGCGGCGTACGGATTCCCACCTGGACCACCGCATCAGACAAGCAGCCATTGCTGATCACACGGCGATTGCCGCACAGATTAGGGCCACTGTCGCACCCAGGATGTCAGCTAGGACCATCACCAACCGTTTGCTGGACGAAGGGCTACGATCAAGGGTGCCATTCATCGCGAACGATGCAACTGGAGGGATGAATGGTGCTGAGTTGTGTTTAGTGATGAGAGCAGATTCTGCCTTGGCGCCAGTGACGATCATTTGCATGTGTGACGTCGACCAGGAGAGCAGCAACAACCAAAGCGTATACGGCAGCGACATACAGGACCAACTCCTGGTATCATGGTCTGGGGAGCAATAGCCTACAATGACCGTACACATATGGTGTTTGATGAGGGAACACTGAAAAGTGAAGGCTATATCCAGAACATCATCAAGCCCATTTTGTTGCAGTTGCTAGAACGCCAAGGAGATGTCCTCTTCCAACAGGACAATGCCAGTGCACACATGTCTCGTGTTAACCAACACACTCTTGAAGGTGTTTGTCAACTCTCATGGCCAGTACGATCACCCAACCTGTCCCCCATTGAACATGTGGGGGACATGATGGGACTGTGTTTGGTGCGGTATGCAATAGCGGCAACAAACCTCCCCCAATTGCAACAATAGGTGGAATTAGCATGGAACACTATTCCCCAAGATGATATCCGACACCTTTGTGATTGTCTCTATGCTTGCCTGCAGGACTGCATCGTTGCCAAAGGAGGCTACACAAGATACTGATGTTGTTCAAGACATTATGTAGCCTCTGTCCATAGGTGTACGACCCTGTGATAATTATCATATACAGTGTACAACCTGTATAGTTATTCAATAAAACCTCCATTCATGAGGGACCATTGCCTCCGGGTGTTTATTTTCCATTTTCCACCAGTGTATATTGAGCATTATTAATGTAAATTTGTGTGAAACAACTGAATAAATTATTCTAAATGAATGTTACTGAGGTAGACATTAACTGGAAGCTTACTACTGTGCCATTTTGTGCGACACTCTTGATGTTTCTTAATTTTCTTTTATCACTTTTCTTTGCAGGCCAAAGTTGGTTTCTTTACTTGATGGTAAAACTTGTCGTCCACAACTGCTTTCTCAAGTATAATTAAGTGGCTGTGACAGGGTGTCCACTGAAATTCCATTTTGGAATTCCCAGACTTTTCTCTGTTTTCCCTATGGGTGGACATCCTGGGCGAATTAAAATGACTTCAAAATTTTAGATCTACTCTTCAATATCTTCATGAGATGACATTTTTGTTGACACCTTTGCAGATGGGTGTGTCCAAAAACCATACTTTTCCATACTGGACAGCTTGCCTGTTTTACATGGTGAAGCTTGACTACCATAGTCACTGCGGTGTCTTGCGTGCTATATGTGGAAAATGGGTGGAAATTCATATTTCTTACATGTTCTTATGGCACATTTGATATATTTCACACATGCTTAATAGTTATTAGTAACGTTTGTAAGATAAAATTGATGATCAGTGGTAAAGTAATTTCTTCTTTCATGTTCTAAGCTAATTTCCTCTTTATACATTATTGTGTAGAGCACCCCTGAACCGGAATCGTTGGGGGAAGGGCTATTCTGGTTGAGAGAAAACTCCGGTTATGGGAAATGGAAGTGGGATGGTGTGAAAAATAACACATTTTTAGTCTGAACTCGTGTATATGTGGCACATAATTTTAACTTAAGAAATCAATGAGTGTAAATTATTAGTTTTATCCTTAAGTTACAAAACCATAAAAAAAACACTATGTACTGTTTATGAAATGTGAGTCATAAAACTCCCGGCGCTGCGTTAATTGCCTTCATTTTCAACCTTCTAGTGAGGATTCTTATCTCTTCGCGCATGTGTCTGCATGAGTAAGCGAGATCTGGATATCATGTTACTGTTTGTGTTGACGTGGATCTGATAAAACTTCCCGAAGTATGTATAGTCAACTCCGTTGACAGTTTTTCCCTTACTGCATGGCACGTCGGCACAACATACATTTACAAGTGCAGGGCTGACGTATTATAGACCAAGTTCACCAAGTACCGTATTTCGGCGTGTATAGGCAGCACATTTTTACAAAAAAAAATTACAAAAAGTGGGGTGCCAGTTATTTACGAGATATAGCCATAAAAAATTTTTCCCCATAAACCATGTTCAGAAATTTGTCAACTAACAATACGCTCTAATGTTTTAACTTAGTTTCTAAGAAAGTAAAAAAAAAAAAGAAGAAATTAATAGCTTATCACGTGTGCTTAAACGTGTATGGGTCGCAGCATACTTTAGCCTGCCTGTCCTCGACTGTTCTGCTTTGTATCACCTCTAGCCGCCATTCAGCTTGCACACTTCTTTTCTCTTTTTTCTTTCCCCTCTCGCTTGGTGTCCCTGCTTTCCACCACCACCCCCTTCTCGCGACCACAACAGACATTCATCACCAAGCAAGTTTGCTCGGACCCTTTCTATTCTTTCTCCCTACTTACACCTCTTTTTCTCTCTCTATCTCTATCTCTATCTCTCTCTCTCTGGTTGAATGAGTCAGCCAGTAGTAGCTCTGTGTGTGTGTGTGATGCCGCACGCACACATGCACCATACCATTTGCCTGCCCGGCAACAGCCGGCCGAGCTGGCAGGATACGCACGACGCACATGTTCCCCAATTCAAACGCAATGTTGAGGCATTTTGACATAAATACAAAAGTTTTATTTACGTGGAATACTGCGCTATTGCTACTTTTCAGCAGGCGGAGGCCAGGCGGCGTGGCAGCGATAACATTCAATCGCAAATTAATTAGTTTGACGTTGCCATTGTTTGCTGTTGCCGCACTAGCACGATGAGGCCCAGCAACATTTACGAGAATACAAAAATTCAGTGCGGCCATACTTGAAATATTAATTATCCCTAATTTTTCATCAAAAACTTCTGGTGCTGTCTATACACGCCAAAATACGGTACATGTACACTAACACGTTAGAACATTAAATTCTGAAAGTCGCGCCACTAAAACCAACCGCATGTGTCGCACATTGCCATTAGACACTGTCACTTGTGTCATTATGCAGCATAGCTGTAGCTGTGCCACTTGGGCCGGCTGTCTCTTCATCGTACTAGTCTGGTGTGAGCAACGAAAGACCTCTTGCAAGCGCGGGAAATTTATGGCACAACTTTGCGACATTTGAAATTTTTAAAGAAAATTAGTTCCAGATAAGGGGAGTTCCGTTCGAGGGAATTCCGGTTAAGGGGTACTCTACTATATTCACAATGAATTACTAATTAATATATATGAAATGTTTTTCAATTTGCTTATTACATGAACTGATTTTCTGTCACTTTTATATGTAACCACGTGCTATGTTGTGTACCTTGCGTTTGTATATAGCTAGACGATAAGTGCATGCGCGTTGGGTCATACGCCTGCCACGTTCACAGTCTGGGCCTTTTAAGAGTAAACTTAGTCAGTATAACAAATATGCACATTTAATTTTCTTTGACGGCCAACTTCATACTGCCGAATTTTGTTAGACTGTGCGTGTGAAACTTCCGTTGCACACTAAAATTTTACCCTCAATGCGCCAAAGAAGTATAACATAATAAAATAATACTTACAAAAATTAACCTCAAATACTTGAAAACACTTTTAAAATTTTAAGTAAAATTAATTAATAAGATATATATAGTCACAATGAATTACTAATATAAATGAAACGTTTTTCAATTCGCTTATTACATGAAGTGATTTTCTGTCGGTTTTAAATATAACCACGTGGTAAGTTGTGTACCTTGCGTTTGTATATAGCTAGACGATACGCACATGCGTGTTGGGTCATACCCCTACCACATTCACTGTTGAATTTCGTTACACTGTGTACGCACAACTATACGCGCATGCGTGTTGTGTCATACCCCTACCACGTTCACTGTCGTGCACGTGCAACTATACACGCATGCATGTTGGGTCATACCCCTACCACATTCACTGTAAAATTTTGTCACACTGTGCACGCGCAACTTCCGTTGCACACTAAACTTTTACCCTCAATGCGCCAAAAGAAGTATAACTTAAAAAAACTGAAGGGACCAAAATATTGTGAGTTTGTTGTAAGGAGGTGTGTTATATAGAGCTTCCCTAAAATGATGCTCAGTTAATCCACAGTAATTTAATTTTGGTCTCAAATCATATATGCAACAGATTATATAATTAAATAAAATGCATTTATCTCGACTTAACATGAAACAAAAAAATTAAGCTACACATAACATGTATTAATAAAGATTCTAAAAATGAAATAACCTGTTTGTTTATATAAGATACCTAACTACATGAATATCAAGACAAAGCACTTAAAACTCAACATATATTTTGAGGGCAATCCCCAAGAGTAATTATTTAAATCACATTGCAAAAATTACAATCACCTACTTTATATGGTTAATAAGTAAATACACTAGCTAAAATTTGACAGAGAGAATTAAATGCTGGTGGACAGAGTTTCAACATGCGGCTGCATGAGGATGGGGGATTATGGGGGAGGTGGCCCATATTTATGGGTAGCTATTGTCATTCACAGAAACTCTGTTCATGTTTTTATTTTCTTTCATGTGTGCCATTGTCTTGGCAACATTCCTCCATTTCTCTTTCAAGTCTTACATCAAAGGCAGAGAGCAAGCAGATGGTAAGGTTTTTATTTTGCATAGGAGAGGTGACTAGAGACCATATCTGAGTGAATATTAATTTTAACATGATTCATTGATGTGTTATAGTTTTTTGATTAGTTCACAGCTTTGTATAAAACAGGAAAGCTAAGTAGCTGCACTTACAGGTTTCAAATTAAAGGTAAAAACGGTAAGGAAAAAAGGGAATAGTGCTACAGGCAGACTATTTTCTCCACTTAATGATTTTATAGGTACATAATTTGCTTATATTAGTTTGTAAAAAATAAATCTCTGTAAGACGTTAAAAAATATTTGCGTTTATAAGTGCCAATGCAGCATAGAATTGTAAACCAAGCTCAGTTAGCACCTTCAGGGCTTATTTATTGTGTTATTTATTTATTTCGACTTCATTTATACTATAAAGGAGCCATCCCTATCTCCAGCATCCCATTCTGCTAGAGGGGGAAGAGTTAAACATAAACAGCATGAGAGGATGGCATAGTGCTGTTGTGTCTGTCTCCTTCTCATCGCTCGGCCTGCTTCCATTGTCTTTCTCCCTCTTGCTACCTCTCTCTCATTAATTTCCCCTTCAGCCAGCAGCTGTAATTTTATTACAAAAGAAAGGCGACTCAACTTTTATCTTACTTCATATGGCTAGGTACGTTTTTTTTTGCTATAGAATAACACACAGCGCATTACAAATAATGAAAAAAGTTTCCTATGGACGAGAACTGATTACATGTAAACAATATAAAATTGTGACAGTGCTAGTGATGGCACGCACATACTACAAGATTCACGTTGCATGCCCTGCTGTGTTTTGTAACATCTATGACCAAAATGGCGTGTTTTGATTACATTTTGATTGATACGTTAATATCGTTATAGCGGGTTCTTTTTTTGCTGTAGTCAAGAATGAATTTAGGTAAATAAAGGTTAAAAATGCATTGTTCTTATGGACGTTTGGCTGAACCAAATTTATAATTAGCTGTATAGAATATTTTGTTATATAAAATGTTTATTAAGGGAGATTTTACTGTATAATGGTTATGCTATAATATTGTAACATATCACAGCATTGCATTGCGTAAGCGAAGCGTGTGTGGAGGACAGAGAAGAATTATGACAGTGGGCGGCGAGAACGAAGGAATTTGGAAAGGTTAAGCAAGCAATAATTCAAGAAGCCCATTTCTTGTTTCAAAGGCACCCGTCGTGCATTCTTACACGTGTGGTCATGATAAGCCTTTTGCGGCTCACATACTCCTGACCTTTAGCAGATTGAATTTCCGTGTTTATCTAAATAATGTTCTGGTTTTGATCGTCCTTGCCTCTCTCAGCATGACTCGGGGTGTGGGGAATATTACAGATCTTGGCGCTAATACTATAAAAGCGCATTGGGCCTCCAAGCAGAGAGTTCATGAGAGTTGGAAGTCTGGGCGATTGTGCAACGTTAAGCTATACACAATGGAAGTGACCAGCGGGAAGAAATACTGCGACTGCAAGCATTGGTGCAGTGGAGAGAGTTTGACTGGCAGGCTGGACTATTAGACTGGATGCATGAGTGAAAGACATTACAAATGATGCTTATTGACACAGTGAATATGTGTTAATAATGAATGTGAGTTAATTGACTATAACCTAACAGAGACATTGAGAAGGACTTTAATTAGAGTTGAGATACACATTGAACACTGAGCTCATTGAGAGATAAAAAGAGTAATAGAGGAGATAGATTAATACAGAAAATAATAGCTGTGTGAATAAATTAAAAACCTAATATAGTTCTATTATTTTTATTAAGACCTCGGATCCGCTTCTTAGGTGTCTTGTAACTGTAACATAAGTGTCAGAAGTGGGATGGAGGCATTTAATTTGTAAATTAAGTTAGACAGAAGGCAAGTAATTAGTGATGTTTAAATAAATTTATTTATTGTAATAGTTGTGGGCCACAAAATTAAAACTGTTTTGTACAACCATCACAGTGAATGTTATCTAGAAAAATTTCTGATGAACTGGAAGTACTGCGAGCATTAATTCAGGGATTAGGTAGCCAAATGAGCGTGCTAGTAGCATTGATAGCAAAATTAGTAATGCGATTGAGGCTGTAAATGCTCAAATTATTAGTGTGAAAGAAAGTGTGAGTGAAACTCTAAATACCCAAATTAGTTCTGTAATTGAGACTGTAAATAGTATGAAAGAAAATGTAGACAAGAAAATAGATCATGTAGATAGGAAAATAAAAGGTATTAGCCAGTTAGTGAATATGAAAATTGACTGTGTGGATAAGAAAATTGACAATGACAGCATTGAGAATGAAATGAGTGCGATGAAGGAATGGAAGGAATTTCTTCAGCAGCAGAGTTCTACAATCACCACATCGGCAGTGCAAGTCGCAATCAAAGCAGCAAATTTGGAGGGTAGTCAGCAGATCTGCACCATTGGTGTCAAGCAGCCAGCAGTGGGGAAGGGGGTTTCAATCAAGGCCTCCCCTTATGATGGCCAAACCTCTTGGCAGGAGTACCAACACAAGTTTGAAATAGTCGCCACCCTGAATGGCTGGTCATCCGGGCAGCGGGCTAACTACCCTGCAGCTGTACTGAGAGGTCCTGCACTCAGCATACTACAATCTCTGCCAAAGTGACATAGACTGGAGTAATCAACACTGGTGTTGGCCTTGAGTTACGTTTCTGCGAATAGTACCTGAGACAATACCCACCATACACAGCTGCAAAGCCGCACCCAGCGACCAGAAGAGCCACTTCAGGAGCTATCACAAGATATTGTGCGGCTGTCTCAACTATCTCTGGATATCTCTGGAAGGGTGCTCGGAGGAGGCATGCGACATCATTGATGCCATTGCCGACACAGAGGTACAGCAAGCAGTACAACTGGCTGCACCCCACAACATGCAGAATGCCCTGGCCCGAGCACTGCGGTGAGAGAGAGAGAGTATGAGTGTGAGAGAGAGTGAGTGTAATTGTGGGGATGCTCGACGAGGTCATTAATACTCACAGGAAAGTTAGTTAAAAAAACATTAAAAAACCTCCACAGGAGAAAAAAAGGCAGTCAGGTAAAAACAGATTAAAAACCTCCACAGGAGAAGAAAAGGAAGTAGAGTAAAAACAGATTAAAAACCCCCACAGGAGGCAAAAGGTCAGTCACAAAATCAAAAAATAAAACAGGAACAAATACTCCAGAGAAGCAAGAACATAAGAACAAAAAAAAAAACACATTAAAAAGACCCGTCACACATAAAAATGGAAATACGTCACTCACAGATGTACTCCCATCACACAGCATTTGCCGTAGGTCGTCAAGGACATTAAAAGTACGACGAGCCTGGGCATACCTGGGACACTCCACCAGAATGTGCCGGACAGACAAGGGAGTGCCACAGGCATCACACTCAGGAGGGGATTCGCTACAAGGCAGATATTTATGTGTCAGACAAGTGCGCCCGATGAAAAGTTGAGAAAGAACAACATTTTCCTTGTGGGTGCATGAAACATCAGGACAAGTGCAAACAGGCAAGTTGGAGATGACCCGTAACTTGTTAGACAGTGGGAGAGAAGTCCACTCCTGCTGCCAAGCTTACCAGACAAGGCCACAGACTGCATGCAGCACATCACACACAGGGACACGAGGATCGCAAGGTGGAAGGCTGCTTGCCTCCATAGCCACTATATCCGCTGCTTCATTGCCAGGGATACCGACATTCCCTGGCACCAACAAGAAGATGAAGCAAACACCAATCCGCACAGCCTCCCCAGCTTCTCCTGGATCATGAAAAGGAGCAGGTGAGCTGTGGAGCTAGATAGAATAGCTGTGAAGGTACTCATAGAATTGGAGCACATAAGGAATTTATGGTGAAATCCCCTACTAATAAAACAGAGCTTTGTTGAAATTATAGTCCATTCAGGTTTCTTCCGATGTTTTGAAACAAACCATTGAAAAATCATCCTAGGAGTAACATGTCAGCCTGTTTTTTTTAATAACTTTTATACCACAAATATATAACACTGCGATTAACTTTAAAGCATTGTATTCTTGAATAAATGTAACTTTAAACTTATTATCTTCTATAACTTGTAATATTTATTTTGTATTAAATATGAATTAAAAACAGTGAGAACAGTGATGTGTTAGCAACCATTAGTAAGAAATAGTTCACAGTTAAAATGTGGTTTTAACATAGCTGTTGTTATATACTATATGTAAATTAAACGATGCCTATTGATATTTAAAGTTTAGGTAGCACTGAAGGAAACACACACTGAAGAGCCAAAACAACTGGTACACCTGCCTAATATCGTGTAGGGCTTTTCCGAGCACGCAGAAGTGCCGTAAGACCACATGGCATGGACTCGACTAATGTCTGAAGGTATGGAGGAGGCAATTCACACCACGAATCCTGCAGGGCAGTCCACAAATCCAATCTGCACCAATTTGAGAAAGAGTTGCATGTCTGTCACGTTTAATGATTCTCGTCAGTCGTAGTTTGTCCCGTTCTTTCACTATCTTTTTCCGGCCGCAGTGATGTCGAAGATGTGATGTTTTACCGGATTCCCGATTTTCATGGTACACTCGTGAAATGGTCGTACGCGAACATCCAAATGTTATTGCTACCTCGGAGATTCTATATCCCATCTCTCGTGCGCCGACTATAACACCACGTTCAAACTCACTTAAATCTTGATAACCTGCCATTGTAGCAGCAGTAACCGATCTAGCTGCTGACCGCATCGCGTTACTCTGATTGGTTCCATACCTCTGTTATTTGCATACGCACGCCTATACCAATTTTTTTGGCTCTTCAGTGTATTTCATTATTACAGTTAAAAATATAAGTGCAAATTACATTGCGTAGGCCCTAGCGAAATGGTGTTTTTTTTTCAATCCAAAGAAGAAATTTGAATAGACGGAGAGAAACTTCTCTCTCTCTCTCTCTCTCTCTCTCTCTCATACACATTCTCTAACACACACACAATCGCACACACACACTCTCACTCTCTCTATAACACACACTCTCACGCTCACTATATCTCACACACACTGTCACTGTCACTCACACTCATTCTCTCACTCTCTCTCCCTCTGAGCATTTTGTATCGCTAGTAGTAGCATGAAAATTATAAACGTTTTAAATTTTCGCATATTTCATACTTATAACAGCAAAAATAATGATTTTTGAATTTATAATATACATCTGAAGCAAGATTTTATTGTTTGAATACTTATTATAATATACTAAGATCTGATGGCGGGATTGTTACAAATCCGAAGTTGGCAAAAGTGCGGCGAGATGACGATGATATGGCATGTTGCTCTTTGCTGAACAAAGTGTTCATTTTTCTTCATGCGAAATATACTTAAAATTACAACATAAATTTTTAACACGTCGTGTTTTTTAAACCTACCTAGTAAAGTTACAATGTGATAGATCTGTTTTTCCAAGGCATGAATAAATATGCTGTAACGTGTGTTGTGACCGCTGCATGTGAAAGGGTATTGTTGCATCTCACACTGGACTAGTGAGTGTGTGATTGCAAATATTGGAAGTGCAAAATTTATATGTTTTAACTGTAAACTATTTTTAAAACAAAATTTATTATGAGGGCTAATTCAGAAGTCATTGCAACTAATGTTTATCTCCCGAAAATGGCCCAACACAGGAAATGTACTATGTACAGTTGAAAGTATGGCAAGTACGTTTTAAAGGTAACAGCACATGGGGTATGAATGCAGGAATGTTCAGCAAGGAACAAAGACAAACATGGCTGTTTGAAATCACCATTTAATTAATATATTCTCATACAAACTGGATGGAATCATTTGAACGGGTACATATTGTACGTGTACAAGCTGTTTAACATCCTTCAAAGTAGTCTCCGACGTTGTCCACGGTTCTTTGCCAGCGATAAGGCAGATATTGTCACAGCATTTTGACGAGAGGTAGTGCACATTGATGGGTCTCATGCAGCCGATGGTATTTCGCATCTGCCTCATCGCTGGCAACAAACTGTTGACATCATTGCAGACTACTTTGAAGGATGTTAAACAGCTTGTACACGTACGATATATATCCGTTCAAATGAAAGTATACAGTTTGTAAGAGAATATATCAATTAAACTGTGATTTCAAGCAGCTATGTTTGTCTTTGTTCCTTACCGGATATTCCTGGATCCATACCCCATGTGGTTGTCACCTTTAAAACGTACTTGTCATAAACTTGTAACTGTACATAGTACATTTTCTGTGTTGGGTCATTTTCGGGAGATAAACAATAGTTGCCATAATTTCTGAATCAGCCCTTGTATTTGAAAGTTACATCTGTTTACAACTATGTAACTTCGCCCCAGAAGTTTAAAACACAATTGTGTAACATGCTTACACTTCTGTGATTTGAAAGTTTGCCACAATCCCAACAAAATAATAAGCCCAGCCAGATAAATTAAAATAAATAATGAAATAAACATAGAAAACAGTAATTACCAATACATAGAAATATGAGCGGGATAAAAGTTATGGTTAATGGTCTTATAGACACAGCTGATGAGGGAAATAGGTCAATAGCTGGAAACATTTTCCTTGACCTTCCACAGTTTCAAAATTCGTACAAGGGCTGACTCGCACCATTTCAAGGGAAAAACACCTGAAGTCCAAATGTTACTAAAGAGCCTCAGCAAAAACAATTTTCCATTAAGTGGGAAGTGTTGCAACAGGGCATAATGGATAATGTCAGATGTAACAGATGTATGCTTCGAGCGCGATAAAAACTGCTCCAACTCAAGAAGGGTGAAAGGCTAGTTGTATTCTACCTCACTCGATCCACCAAAGTTGACACCCACCGTCTCACAAGACTCCTTGATGGATTGAAATGAGGGAGTGTAATGCACACTGCTGGAAACATCTGCAAAATGCTGACTCAACACATCTACTATGTTTCTCCCATCAGAAACAATACTGTTATTGACCCAAAGGAAGGGAACCTATGTACTGAGAGACCGTCCGCACAGCTTCCGAACATTCCGAACATTGTCCTAGATAAATTTACTAGTAGCATGTACCGTCAGCGATGAAATGAACTCTCCCCAGGATTTTCGTTGGCTGTCCTCGATGACACGTTGTGACAGAGCCCAACAGACGCGGAAGAGCTCCAGGTTAACTTGAGTGGGGTGAGCACTGAAGCGTCTGAGTACACGTCATAGGGCACGGACAGCATCCTTGCATTCGTCACTCCACCAAGGAACACACCTATGACCACAAGGTGAAGACTCAGGGATGGCAGCCTCCCCAGCTGACACGACAGAGTTGAATATTTCCACTGCCATGTTCACATCATGGGAAGCTCAGCAGCAAAGTGGAGGGAATGCTGTATATGAGCCCGACCAGCTTTCTTAAGTACCCACCAAAGTGGTATGGGTAGGGCAGCAAATGACACCTGATCCAATATGATTAGATAATGGTCACTCCCACACAGATCTTGGTAAACATACCAATCGAAGTGGTTGACCAAAGCTGGACTACAGAAGAAAAGATCAATACAGGACGAAGGACCAACGTGGGTGGTGAAGTGTGCAGGAGTACCAATGTTCAACAGGGCAATATTACAACCGGTGAGCCATGACTCGACTACACGACCCCGGCCATCCCTGTGGTCAAAACTCCATATCTGATTGTGAAAGTTGAAGTCACAAACGATCAGAAATGGAGGTGGGAGCTGAGATGAAAGCTCCTCAAAGTCAACCAAGCTGACATGCTGGTGAGAGGGTACATAGATGCTACAAATAGTGAGGAACACACTGACCACCACTGCCTGCAGAGCAGTGCAAAGGGTAACAGATTCATGATAAATAAAATCCTTCACTACAAGACAGACACCGCCATAGGCACGTTATATTAACATGTTATCTATCAAAAACGTGTGACCTTGAAGGGAGACCATATCAGTGGGATGAAAGTGAGTTTCCTGAAGGCAAATGATTGTAGGGGTGTGGGACAAAAGGAGCTGTTTCAGTTCTTCAAGATTATTAAAATAACCTTGGCAGTTCCACTGTATGAGGGACATGAATTATGGAAAGACAGTGTGCAAAAACAATTATTTCAATTTCCCCCTATGTTTGTTGATTACTGGCTAAAGCCCCCTGAGCCTTCACCAGTGTTTTGAGAATCGACATCAACTGCCATACCGGCGTCCGGCTCAGAAGAGACAGGATGGTGAGTCTGCGAGTTGATGACATGATCCTGTGGATCAGGTTCGCTTGCAGGAAAGGATGTAAGGGATGGAGTCTTTGGCTTGTAAAATTTTTTCACAGCAGCTTGCTGATAAGATTAGCTAACAACAGAAGATTTTGACAATTTTTTCCAGCTGGCCTACACTGTGTACCGACAGTCATTGTCCAAATCATCTGAACTCCCTGTGGCTTTGGTGTACTCACAGATATTTTGGACTGGGTAGTCACATCGACCGTCTGAGTGCACGCATCCTTTACTGCTGGTCAAGCATTGGTAACAACACTGTAGAGAACAGCAGGCTTTGGGGCCTAGAGAGCATAGAAACATTTACATGTCGCAACAAAAGAAACTTTGTCCTTTGCTGCAGTTCATGCACTTCAGCAGTTTGATGCACTGATGAGTATATGGATGCTGTGGTTCAGCACACTTTGGACAAACTGGTGGATTCCAACATTTTGCAAATGAATGACCAAACTGTTTACAGTTGTAGCAACATAGAGGAGCAGGAATAAACAGCATAACATGCACATTCAAGTACCCTACTTTGCTAATGGAAGGGAGGTCATGCACACCAAAAGTCAAGATGAGAGTATCTGTAGGTGACTTAACACCACTAGTAGTCTTCAGCACGCGGTGAACATCAGTGACATACTGAGTTTAAAGTTCACTTAAGATCTCTTTTTCTGGAATGTCAATTAGGTCGGGACACCAGACAACGCCCGGGCTGGAGTTTAGGGACATATAGGACTTGAACTCAACAGAAAACTTTGCACTTGCCCCACTGAAAGTCTTCATAGCCAAGAGTCCCCGTAACTGCGCAGCATTCGACGTCTCAACCAGAAGCTCACGCCTTTCACTGATCTTCTTACAGTCAGCAACAGGAACACCAGCTGCTCCATCAATGACATTTGTAATTCGAAAGGCGACACATTTTCAAAACTGTCCCCTTCTAAACCGCGGATAACCAAAAAAAGTGGCATACGTAATTTAACTAGAGTGGACTGACGCACTTCAGCATCCCAATCCAATCACTACCTTTATCATCGCGGTGCTGTTTCAAGTGGCTGTTGAAGTGCCACCCTATTTTGGAGTGCTTTTGGAGGGACTAACCTCCCACAGACCTAAGCAGTACTTAGGAACAGCTACCCTTCACCGCTATTCACTGCAAATTACTGCCCCAATAGCACACCAGGTCACACCATGGGCAAATCGTACATCCTAAGCGAGGCCAGTTTTATTCCCCTACCTGGGAAAACATCCCAGGTTCCCCACTACAGAGGTCACCCTTTGGTGCCAGTTCAGGGGACATGTGGTTGATTACACCGGCATCCACTGTATCGCTGTAACACATCTTCTCGGCAGGTCTAGTATGGGCTAATCCGCCATGAAAACCTCTCCTGCCAAGAAGGCACCAATTGGTGCTACGTGGGTGTACATGTACTTGGATACAAACTCCGCACCTGGATTTGCCTGCTGGGCCAGTGAGAAGGGTCCACTAGATTGTCACTAACAAAGGCACCACACGTATGATGACACAATTTCGAGTCAGCACTCATTCGTGAGGACAGACCCTCATTAGGAAGAAGGACATCGCCCTGGCCTGAGATGCTGCTGTAGAGAGGGAATATGCGACAGGACCTGGTAAGATGGAAAGAAAAAGATGACAACAGAAAAAGAAAACCAAAAAGAAGCATGAGACGATGGTCAGAACTAATTTCAGATCCTGAATGCGTCCCGATTAGTCGCCTCTTATGACAAGCACAGGGTGGCCGTGGTGGTATTCTAAAACTCCACCACCACACGGGGGCCCAGCACTGGAGGTGGAGTCATCAAGACAGGAGGCCGCACCCCCGACATCCAGTACGGGCAGTGAAGATGATGAAGACATCATGAAGAAGACACTGAAGGAGTCGCAGATGACTGTGAAGGATATCACTTCCAGGATCTATGCTACAGAGCTTCGCCGCCCCCCACCCAGACAGCCTGAGTGTTGGTTATGTTGACAGCCAAGGCACCTGAGAGCCTACTGCCCACAACAGCAGCAACAGCAACAGAAGCAGCATCAAAAGACGTAGCAGGAGGCAGGTGAGAATACAGCACATTCGGAAAACTTGTAAACACTTATCTTGAGGGGTGAAGGACGATGACAGCTGGAGGGAAGGCCAAATGTTCTTACTTGTACGGTCAGTGAAAAAGGATTGGGATGCAATACTGCTGGAGGGGAGCCTGAATGATGTTCCTTGCCAGATGATCATTAACACTGGGGCGACCGTAGCAATATTAAGACCGGACATCATTGGGCCTTCCCCCCAGCGATCACCAGATGACCGTATGGAATGGTGCTATTTGACTATGTCGTCGTACTTCCCCTCCCTCCTCAATTTGAGCTGAAACCTGACAAGACGCGCGATCTAGAGACAAGCTCCTCTCCTGAGACCCAAACAGAGCAGAAATGGTGAGGGATGACGGAGAGTATGACCTGCTCTGGCCCCTGGAGAAACCGCTAAGGACAAAGTCAGGGAGAGAACCCAGAAACCCCAAGGCAACGCTCGTGATGTACGCGAAAACTGCAGACACCAGGATGAAAAATTGAATAGACGATAACGACCACGTCCTGAGAGCTCAACAGACCTCACCTAGAGCGTGTGAACTGAAAGTGCAGTGTCTGCAAGAGGTAAGGGAGAATGTACAGGTCGTGGATGAGGTCAACCAGGCGAGATCCCCTGGGAGAGAGGAATGGGAAACAGATGTCCCCCCAGAGGCACAGGAATGTGTCTACAGCTACACGTATGACTACCTGCTTGCCGGACACCCAGGGGCGGACCAAACACACAGGCACATGACCCAATATTAACATTGGCCGGGGTCGCCGCAGAGACTGGGCAATATGTACGGGCATGTCAACTGTAAACAAAAAATAGCAGGCGGCATGATGGGATGGAACAACAGTCCCCCGTTAAAGATTTGTTTAGTAGATAGACTGAAGCCTATGCAGTGAGTAACACATGCACTTCAACCCTATGCACTGTGTTACAACAGGAATTTTACCCTCAGTGGGATTTTTCGCTGATGATACTGTCGGATAACAGCAGTCAGTTCGCAGGAAGGGTGTGGAGACAGTAAAGCAAGAGACAGAACATCAAACCTCTCACGACACCAGTACATCACCCCAGAGCCAACCCCAATAAGAGGCGAAATCAGGACCTCAAAGTACAGCTCAGGTTGAGGGTGGGAGATGACAACACGCAGTGTGATACACATTTAGCCAATGCACTGTTTTGTCTGTGCTGAAGGGCAAATGCCATGATGAGGGAAACATCCACCGCCCTCACACAAGGGAGATAGTTACCCCGGCCAGGCAAGCAGAGGTGTGGGGAACCCGTGCCGACCACAGACACAGAACCGCAAAGACAGAGGGGAAAGCGCACCGAAGTCACACGCAAGTGACAGGAGCAGTATATGGGAGCAATAATGCCTACCACAACATCCCCCCCCGTCAACTAAGGCCTGGGGAGGCGGTCAACGTGACGAACCACCCTCTCTCAGCAGGAACCCGCAACTTTTGCGCAGGTCTCGCTTCTCGCTGGATAGGCCCCTGCAAGGTAAAAGCTCTGGCAGGACGGTGCCACATACGTCATACAAAGTGAGAAAGGGAAGAAATGGAAAGTGTTCAGAGACGACCTACGGAGAGCCAAAAAAAAGCACCGTACGAACTGGAGGAGACCGCAAAAGCCCCTCTGGGACCATAGCCAGCACAACATTATTCTATGTAGTGATTTGTACAGCGTGTGAGCAATCAGGTTTTCTGTGCCTGTGACCTTACAGGTTAAACAGGAGTAAATTCCAGAGCAACATACGGTGTGCACAACGCCCAGCACTAGTTTTATTCAGCCACAAAGCCACATCAGGCATTTTAGCTACTTCAGTCATTAGAGTAATCCATGCTGTGCACACAGGCAAATCCCATCTAAGTCTGGAGGCGGACTATAACATGGCACTACCGTTGCTTAATTGGCTGCAGTTGAAAGCAATCTAATAGAAGGGTACATGCTCCTTCCAATCGTGGTGCGTGGACGTGGATACCACCTCACCATCAACAGCATCGTACAGAGTTGAATCTGCACGCGCCACCTTGACGGGGCCCGAGGACTATCCAACGTCTACGAACGCGTTTCGTAAACGAGTCCTCTTACTAGACAGACCAGACCGTTGTCCCTTCGTTAGCAAACATCAACCCTTCGAAACTACCGCCTGGGGCCGGCGACATGCCGCTTTGCTTCCCAAGAGTTACTCGAGCGACAAGAGCCCATCACCAAAACCTACCACTGTGTACCGTGGAGGTTCAGTGGGAGGGAATGCCCTCTTTCTCCCCGGCTACTAAGGCCACATGCACAGTCATTGCAGCTCCCCAGTTTCTACCACCAGGAGCAGCTCTCCAGGTAAATACCCGCCTCCAGGCCTACTCCCAGCAGGAGGTTCAACCACCCGCAATTCGTACGGCCTAAGACCGGGGCTTCACACTGATCTCCTGGGTCCCCACGACTATACCACGCATACTGAGTTTTCACCCAAAGTTGCCCAACTCCTCCAGGATGCCAGCCAATCCTTTCTGCGGAGCTACGACACCCCGAGATCTGCCTGAAGGCCTCAGTTGGGGTTGTGCACTCGGCTCACAGGTCGTCACCGCAGGCAAAGAACATATGCAGCCTCTGGACAACTGCACATGACCTCGCCATGGATGATCGCCAGTGAACTGGTGGGGCTGCCACTAACCCATTATTGTCCTCACAACAGCCACGGTGTTTCCACCATGTTTCTAGCCCTGACCTTTCGAGGAGGTGGAAACAGACTTGAGCAGCGCTAGGCTATATATTCGCACCGCTGCCCCATTTCAGAGACTGTGTCTTCGCCCACGCAGCAGCACAGGGGCAAGCCCTTCCCTAAAATCGCAAAGGCCCCACCGGAGCTAGCCAGCTAGGGCAAAGAGCCCTCCACCAGACCTAGCAGTGGGCTCATCTGGAGGTCCAGTAGGAAGGTTATGCTACTTCACGTCGATCTGCGGTTACACCCTATTGAAGGCCGGTGATTGCTAAATAGGCCTCCACCAGGGGGATGGCCGAACTAAGATAGTCATTCCCGTAGTCACGACTACCCAACCAGGCACTCTGGGGCGGCGTACCCTGTACACTCCCTACACACTGGGATCTGCTACTGGCTTTCACCGAGTGCATTTTCAGCCCTCCCCGTTGCCTTACACCCATTACAGGTTGGTTGCCCAACCATCAGTTCCAACCTGGCCCCCCAGGGCCAGCCAGTACAACAACCGAAACCGAGCCCCTTGGACAAAGTGAATATAGCCGGGCCGCAGTCAGAATTCGAAGCCACCAGGCAACGGCTGTATCCCTCCCCAACCCGGAGTACAGCGGGGGCAGAGAGTACACCGGTCAAACAGGAGCCGGAGGAAGAAATGGAAAGCCTGCAGAACACACACCAAGGAGGTTACTGCAACCCGGAGATATTGTTACACGATGCGACATTCCGCTTGACGGTGGAGGAGCCCCTGGAGGAAACCCAATGGAGACGACACCAAAGACGTTGGCGGCTGCCTAATCGATTCGTTCCGGGAATGAATACCCGAAGTGAACCAGAGTCACCAGCACTGGCGACCTCAGCTGGCCCGAGTTACCAGCTGTAGACAAGGCCACATCGGAGATGGTGAGAGCGCTGCCTGGGGACAGAAGACAATGGGACTTACATTGACAGAGAAGAGCTGCACCGCATGTGCAGTCAAGTTGGGGCTACATGGAGGGGGGCATATGTCTTCGTACCGCCCCTCCCTCCAGAACTTGAGCCCAAACCTGACACACGATGTGCAATCTAGAGACAGGCATCAGTAGAATTTTAATGACAAGGGAGCCATTAAACAAGAGTGGTGTTTATTATTATTTTATAGTTGTGTTAAGTGTTGCCATCACGTTGCTGAGGCTGCACCCCCTCCCCCTTAGGCACCAGGTGAGAGAGTGGACGGGAGTGTGGGTGGGGAGGGAACTAACCCAAAGCGCTCACCAGAGGTAGGCAGTAGCTCTCAAGCCACGAGCAAGGTAGAGAGCATTCTGCACGCGGAAACCCCGGAGTTGGTGGTCAACGGATTCTAATACAGTTACCATAACTTTCAGACATGTTCATGTTACACCATCTCCTACGTCGAACCCTACCCCCACCAAGCAGTGTAGGAGTGCTCAGGAGTACTGAGGACGTAATCCAAACACGTGTGGTCCGGGCTCCAGTTGGGCGGCTTGAGTGTGTCGAGAACACATGCTGGAAATGAGTGTGTTCAGTGGAACACTGTGGTACGTGGACCACTGCCGTAGTACAGAGGGACGAAGGACTGGTGGGATCTTCATAGACAACATAACGTGGCGTGGACAAAAGAGTTCTGTTTTGTTTTCTGTCATTCTAGAGCATACATGTAAGCTTAGAGAAATAAAGCCTGCCTTCATCAAGTGTGTGTGTGTGTGTGTGTGTGTGTGTTGTGTGGCGTTGATCAACCAGGGCGTGCTGCTTAACAGCATATTACGTGGCTAACAACATAACGTTAACTAGTTTCCTGCCCTACACACTTCGCCAAGTGAGAAATGCCACAACAAACCCCCGCCTGCATAGCAGAAATAGAGGATAAATGTATTTTGGGGCTTTATTATGTACTACATAGGCTAGCGTGCTGTATTAATACTTGACATAGTGTGCTATGGGCAGGCAGTACAGAGTTGGTGGTGTCAGCACGGCATGATTTGTCCTACCCAATTAGCTGCCCAGTAGTCTGTTGTCAACCCACTGTGCTGCATGCTTCTTGTGAAATTGTCATTACAGGCTGATGTCAAGGAAAATTTGTCAAGCATTTGGGTCTGAATGAGCCATCAGAGAGGGTTGGCATCTTGCCAGGTATAGTTATTGTAGCAAGGACTTTGGTCTTTTCTAACTCTGACAGTTTTCCAGTTAGAATGATAAATTTGTCTGATAGTGCCATTTGTCTTGAGGAGGAGGCCATAATAGGCATTTGCAAGCAGGTAATTCCAAATGTTCCAGAATATTCTAGAGTAAATAAATTACAATGCCCTTTACTGGATGAACTACTGGTATGAACAAGAGAAAATCTTAACTGGCGCCAGGAGAAGGGTGTCTCTGAATTACTAGAGGGAAATAGGGATGGCTTCAAATGTGGACCAAATGACCTTGGAAAGACTAAAGTAACCTGCCACCACATTGATACAGGAGATGCAAGGTCCATAAAGCAGCTACCAAGACTACTGCCACTAGCATCGTATGAAGCATTTGAAGTAATTCTTAAGGAAATAAGGGAGTTAGGTGTGATAGAACCAGAGGTTAGTCCGTGGTCATCACCTATTGTACATGTTAAGAAGAAAGATGGCTCTCCGAGGTTTTGTGCAGTTTATCGCCAGCTTAATAATGTAACAAAGACTCTTATCCACTTCCAAGGATAGATGACACATTGAACAGCCTAGGAGGTTCCCAATGGTTTTCTACTTTGGACATGAAGCGCAAGTACTGGCAGTGCCAGGTGGCCCCAGAGGACCAAAAGAAGACTGCATTATGTGTCCAAGGAAAAGGAACCTGGCAGTTCAAAGTTATGTCTATTGGGCTGTGCAATGCCTCTGCTACCTTCGAACACCTGATGGAAAATGTACTCCCTTTAGTTATCTGTCAGTTTTACCTAGATGGCATTGTTGTGACAGGGAGGACATTTGAAGAGCACCTATCAAGCTTAAATTCTGTATTCCAGAAAGTGACTGCAGCCTACTTGAAACTGGTTCCTAAGAATTTCTAAGTGTTCCAAAAGAAAATTAATTTCTTGGGACATGTAGTGCCGGCCCACAGAATAGGAACAGACCCCAAGAAGAACAAAGCAATAAGAAATTGGCCGACACCAACTGACAAAATTGAGGTGCGGAGTTTACTGGCATTATGTTCCTATTACCATCAATTTGTACCTGGGTTTGCCACGATTGCCAAGCCACTACATGAACTGACTGAAGCGAAAAGGAAATTTCATTTGACCATGTAGTGTGAAGTTGCTTTAAGTAAGCTCATGGAAATTCTGATATCTCCACCAGTCCTGGGTTTCCCGAAGAGTGAGGGTGTATTCATTTTGGACACTAATGCTAGTGATGTAGACATTGGAGCTGTGTTATCTCAGATTCAGGATGGGAAGGAAAGACCACTAGAATACTTCAGTAAGATATTGTGTATGCCTGAGAGAAATTACTGTGTTACATGCAGGGAGCTTCTGGCCATTGTGAAGGCAACTTCACACTTCTACACTTACCTTTATGGTAGACATTTTATTCTGAGAACCAACCATGATTCATTACGCTGGCTACTTATTTTCAGGATCCCCGAAGGTCAAATAGCCCAGTGGAAACAGCATCTTCAAAAATATGACTTTGAAATACAGCACAGATCTGGACGCCTTCACAGCAATGCAGATACACTTTCTAGGATGCTATGTAAACCATTATGTTGTCATTGTGAATGCCAGGAAGAAAAAAGTGGTGAATTGCTGAAGGTACAGAGGACAAGAATTCATGTTCTGTATCTTTTGATGTTTCACTACCTGGAGTGATGAGGTTATTACAAAAGATCAGCTGAATGATCCCATTTTGCAGCCATTACTGAAGTGGAAAGAAGCTGGCTGGCTGTCTGCCAAAATGGGAAGCGATATCTAGTCTGAGCACAGAATTCAAAGCAAACTGGGGCCAGTAGCATTCACTTATAATGAATAATGGCATACTTCAAAGAAACTGGGAAAGTAATGCTGGAAAACACACACACTTATAGTTGGTCCTTCCAGAATGCAAAGTTCCGAAGTCTTAAAGGAACTTAATAATGCACCAGCCAGTTTGTCACTTTGATGTTAATAAGACCATAGACAGAGTTAGACTGATATTCTACTGGCTTCATTGTCGGGAGGACGTTGAGAAGTGGTGCCAAATGTGCAACACCTGCACTATGAGGAAGGGCCCAAGGACCAGAGGACAAGGTCACTTCCAGAAATACAATGTAGGAGCTCCAATCGAGAGGATAGCAGTAGATATTAAAGGTCCCTTACCTGTCACAAAAAGAGGTAATCTGTATCTACTGATGGCCCAAGATTACTTTACTAAGTGGCCTGAGGTCATTCCATTCCTCTCCAGTACCAGGAAGCATGTACTGTAACTGATGCACTCATAGAGCATGTCTTCTCGAGGTTTGGGGTGCCACTAGAACTCTATTCCGACCAGGGAAGAAACTTTGATGGTGTGGTGTTCCAGGAGATAACAAAGATTCGGGTAATGAAAAAGACTAGGACTATAGCCTTACACCCTCAGTCGGATGGAATGGTTGAGAGGCTTAACCGCACTCTTGAGCAGTATCTGTCTAGCTTTGTGGTAGACATCCAAAAGGAATGGGATTCAAAGGTAGGTAACATTGTTTTTCCTTATTTACCGCTTGGAAGTTCACGAGTCCACAAGAGTAACACCATCAAGGATGCTGTTTGGAAGAAAGCGCCTTCCTAGTGGCTTGCTCTTCGACCGACCAACAGAAGAGGAAGCTGCAAGCCCCGATTATGCCAGCAAATTAAGTAACAGACTAGTTGGCAGTCGTGATTTTGCTAGACAGTACCTCAGAATAAATAGTGACAGGATTAAGATGCGGTATGATAGGAGAATGTTGGGAGAGGTATTTCAAGAAAACAACTGGTTCGGCTGTACTACCGACAGAGGTGAAAAGAGTACTGCCCGAAATTACAGAAATGTTGGGATGGCCCCTACAGGATTGTGAATAAGCTCAATGATGTGGTAATTTGGATTTGTTGTCAAGACTCTCTGGCAAAGCCAAAGGTTATCCACATCATCCAACTGGTGCTCTATGAAGTTCCAGAAGTTGCAAAGTCTGTTTGGAATGAACAGACTAGAGGAGGGGACAGTGTTACACACTCGCTGCATCGCATTGTTTGCGAGCGCATAAATGTGTGAAGGTCATGCCTGTAACCCAAGACAAAGAGCAGCTTACACAGGCTTGCTGCCTCACGTGGTGCCGCAATAAGCCTTTTGCAGCTCGTGCACTCCTGACCTTCAGCAGATTGAATTTCTGCATTTATCTGAAGAAGGTTCTGGTTTTGATCATCCTTGCCTCTCTCACCGTGACTCGATTGCAGGGAATTTTCCAGATGTTGGCTTCTAATTCTATAAAAGCGTGTCAGACCTCCGAGCAAGGAGTGGATGAGTGTCGGGAGTTTGGGCGATTGCACTACCTTGTGCGATAGATGACAAGCGAGAAGAGTAATGAGTGGTGCTGGAAGTGACCAGTGAGAGGAAAATCTGCGACTGCGAGCATCGGTGCAGTGAAGTGTGTAACTGGCAGACTGGACTACTGGACTGGATGTGTGAGTGTAAGACATTATAAATGATAGCAACAGACAGACTGAACATTTGTTAAGGATAAATATGAGTTGATTGACTATAGTCATGCAGAGACACTGAGAAGGAATTTAATACAGGTTGAGATAGACATTAAATATTATGCTCACTGAGAAGAAATATGAGTAAAAGGGGAGCTAGATAGTTAATGCTGTAAATAATAGCTGTGTGAATAAATCAAAATCAAATTTAGTTCTTTTATTTTTATTATGACCACCATCCCTGACGTACTCAGAGATGCAACTCTGGCAACTCAGAGATGCAAATCTTGTAACACTATGGTAATTTTTTTAAGTCATCACACAAATTTTAAAATCACTCTCTTCTATAAATTAAAAATACAATCGCAGGAGATTAAAAAAATGTTTGTTTCTTTGCAAGGCAAATAAATATTCCATTCCTTGTACCATTATTTTAATGAAACAAGTAGGTTTGACGTACAGTTGTAACAACTTAAACTGTCATGTTTAGAAATTGTCTGTGGCTCACAAACATAAATTTATATAATCTACAAAACTATGCATGTTTAGAAAGACTTGAATAATACTGTTATATTAAATGTCTTTGTAATACCTTGACCAATTATTGCAGTTCAGTTTAAAACACCTAAAGCTTATAAACAAATATACTAAATGACATGTTACTGTTTTTATTAAAAATAAAATTAAATATTTAATGTTTCAGAATTTCATGAGTTTGAAAATTTATATACCACATTTCTTCATTATTTTAATGACAATGACGACGACGGCGGCGGCGACCACGACCACCACCACCACCACCATCACATTTTGTTATCGCCTTAATTGATTAGCATAAGAGAACCTATGATGCTTGGTTACTAACCTGTGCTTGGAGTTCAGGAAGTGTACTTATAATTGTAAAGTATGAATGAACCTTTATAAAGCTAGCAAGTAGTCAAACCTCATTAATACATCCCCGTTTAATACAAAATTTGCGTTTGTGCGAAGTGTTTTTGCAGTTCCGTGAATTAAGATAGGATTTATAATGTTAAACTATTTTCTTAATACAAAATATGGTTAATATGTAATACGAAGTGATTTTAATATTGCAGGACAGTAATTCCACATGTTGGCTAATCGTTTATACAAATTCCACAGCTTAATGAAAACAAACACAGCTAATATGCAACATTTGTAACACCGCAACATAAAATGGTAAAACATAAATAAACCACTGGCCAAAGATATACATCCTTTGTAGCACAACAGGAAATATGGAAATTGATACTAGCGGTAAAGTTACTTCTACTGCCGTGAGGTACGCTGATGTCGCCAAGATGTAAATTGTAACATTGTGGTAAATGGGAGAATTCCATTTATTAGTTTAAAATTGAATTTATAAAATTTGTTTTATTTCAAATTGATAAAATTCTGCACACACGTGGAACTAACACTATCCTGGCGGCGATAATCTTTATGTGCCAAACTATTAACATTGAAGTTCGTAACCTGCAAGTTACTGCCATCTTGTGAACACCAAGTGCAATGGAAAAATTCCAAGACTGATGCATTTATTTCCTGATGTGCTGTGCACAACAGGGTTTTTATTTTTTTAATACATACGCAAAAATATGTTGTACTTTTTTTTTTTTATCTTTGAGAGCACGCACCTTTTAGATTTTCCTGCATTACAATATAAATGTTTAGTTTCTCTGGCTGTACGGATAAGCCAAGGCCACGGATGCAAAAAAAAACAATTGATGAAGAATAGTTTTTGTTGGTAACATGTGTGAAGTTGTTTTAAAGTTGCTGTTTTAATATTTTTGATAATGCTAGTTGGTTTTTTAAAGGTTTAGCGATGGTTGCAAAACGTAAACGTAATGAACTTACGTTACTAATGAAGCTTAAAATAATCAGTGAAGTGGACAAATGCAGTAAAAATAAAACGGAAATTGCACGAGAATTTGGTATTCCACAATCGTCTTTATCTACAATTTTAAAAAAATTGTAGCAGAGTTGAACTTGCTCATGACAATGCCTCTGCACTCTCTGCGTGGACCTAAACATGAGGAAATGGAAACCAATCTGCTTCAGTGGCATCACGAAATGCATGCAGCGAACATACCTATTTCTGGTCCTTTAATCCAGTAAAAGGCTGATTACCTGGCTTTGCGGTTAGGGATTCCTGATTTCAAATTTAGCAATGGTTGGTTGCAGCGGTTTAAAGATTGAAACAACCTTATTGCAAAAGTTGTGTGTGGCGAGTCGGCAGCCGTCGACGTGGATAAGACTCAGGATTGGCTAAAGTCTGTGCAGCCAATACTTGATCAGTTCACTCCAGATAATATTTTCAACATGGACGAAACTGGAGTTTTTTACAACCTGCTGCCAAATAAAATATTGGCTGTGAAAGTTGAGAAGTGCTATGGAGGTAAACGCACCAAGGATCATGTTACTGCATTTCTACGCTGTAACCAAAGTGGTAGTGAGAAATTATGTCCCCTTGTTGTAGGCAAGTTTCAGAAACCCAGATGTTTCAAGAATATTGTTAACCTACCTTGTGATTATGAAGCTTGGGTGACAGTGAAAATATTTCAGAAATGGTTAATGAAATTGGAACGACACATGGCATGCAAAAACAGAAAGATTTTACTTATTTTGGACATATGTACAGCACATTCTGCTGCTGGCCTTGAGTTGTTACAAGTAACATTGCTCTGTCTGCCGGCCAACACCACAAGTTTTCTACAACCTCTTGATCAAGGTATCATCCAGTGTGTGAAGAAGAACTAAAAAACTTGTCTCACACGTTATTTAATTCATCACCCAGAACTGAAGAAAGAGACCAGCTTGCGATGGGACGTTTTAAATGCCATGCGGAATGTATGGCTTGGGATGAAGTCACATCGTCTACAATAGCCAACTACTTCAGAAAAGCTGGTATTGGTGCCAAAGAAGAAGAACAGGCCGGTGAGGAAGACAATGATGGCAATATGGAAGGATGGGATTACCTTCAGGAAAGTCTGCAATTCCAGGAGCAGTTTTGCCACTTTGTGCAAGTGGATGATGATGTTGCAACATCTGCAGCATCTGTTGTGGAAGAACTTATGTGTGTTAACATTCAATCAAGTGCTAGGACTGTTAAAGAAACTGAAAATGACAATGGAGAAGATAATGATTGTGCATTGCTGCCAACGAAGAAGGATGCTATCCAGGCTTTAGCCACCCTGGAAAATGTGCTTTCAAACATTGATGTTGATAGGGAAACACTTCTGGAATTTGATTAACTCTCTATTGTTGTTAGTAGTGCCTATAAAGAAAGAACAATGCAAACCAAAATTGACTCATTTTTTAAGCCAAACTTCAAACAGTATGCTATTTGCCACGAAATCAATGCTGGTAACAATGTAAATACTATCTACAAAATATGTAAGTATTCTTAAAGATTTGTATTCACATATTATACATTTTTCTAATAGTAATGAAGATAAGATGTGTACAGTTCTCCGAGAAGTGTTATACAAGTAAAAAAAAATCATCTGCAAAATTGTTACTTTTATCAGCTAATTCTTGAGAAGTGATGTTCAAATATTTTTAGTTTTAATGAATTTTTTTTTAAATTTCACTAGTAGCAAATCTCGTTATTACAAAACCCCATTGTTACAAAGGGCAAAAATGATGGTCCCTTCAGGTTTGTATTAATGAGGTTCGACTGTACTACATATTGCACTGATGGTATACTGGTAAGATAACATTGAGATTTGTGTATTCATTAAATTTTATGTCAATCTTCAATTATATGACAAATTAATATTTATGACCTCTATGAGATGTGAATTAACTGAACCAGTGTGAAACTTTTCTTGCAATTCTGGTTCTTAAATAACACTTCCAGCAAAGCTTGGAAAGTTAGGTTCTGATGTTAATTAATGTATAATAAGCATAACTAGGTACATACTTGCAACCAATATTTTGAACATTCATTACTAAGTGAAAGAATGTCCCAATGACAAGTGAGACAGGGGTCTGCTAGTGCAACAAACTGGACTTGATATTCACTGGCTCAACTTTGTAAGGAAACCATGGGCATAGTTTCTCATATATTAACTTTGTAAAAAGATTCATTTTTTACATATATGCATTCTTATGAATAAAAAATTCTTTGTATTATGTACTTAAGGTGCTCATCTACCTAGTGCAAAAAACTGTGTTGCAATGTGTGTGAAATACAGGTTTTTAAACAAGCTATTTTACATATTCAATACCTGTTTTCAAATAATAATAAATCACACTTAACACTAAAGAGTCACCTATTCAAGTCCCACTGTACAATTTTTACAACAGAAAGCCTTGCACATAGTGGTGATGGGCACTTGATGTACATGCCAGTGTCACACTTCATGTTCCCTTGCTTCCGAGCCTCAATAACGCAAAATAACTGCGGGTAGGCAGATGCTTTTTTAAGATTTGCTTACATTGGTTGTTGTGAAGACTAGGGGGCTCATTTGAAGGAAAGGTTTCTTCCAATTAATTGTTTTACATCTAATAGGCCTTCTGAGTTGCAAATATGTGGTTGCATTAAATAAGGTTACATGGTTGGCTCATAAAAAAAACTTAGATGTCCCACAGTGATATACCCTTTTCTTTAAATAAATTATAATGGAGAATTTTGATGTTTTCTTTTGAAGTAATTATAAACTTACCACTATGGTATTATGTGTTTGCGAGTCCTCATTGCATGTTTCGTGAAGAAAAATTAGGAACATAGTAGACATACCCGTCATTGTTTACGCAATCCACCATGCTGCTGCCCTTGAACCTGTGACAATGGCTAAGCACCGTGAAAAAAGTGAAACAATATGTTGCATCAGAATTTACATTTATTTGGATCAAAAGTAATGTGGTACGCGGTGAGAGGAATGTTATGTTCGCTATTGCTATTTTCTTCATTTTACCTAGAAGAATTGGGATTTACAAATGGAGAGTGAGTGCTGTGGTGTATCAAGGGATTCGATTAGCTATCCAGAGGATGTTACCCTGGTGATTACCAATTAGCATACTATCAGCTACCTGGCAGAATTCACATTTCAACGTAGGTTTCCAGATAAATTTATGTGTATGTGCCACTTCCTCCTTGCCGCCAAGAAGTTAAATGCACTACCAACATTGGTGATCACGAAAAGGTCACTGTTGCTTAAAAGTATTGACTGTTGCATTATGTTGTTTTACTAATTTTCTCAGCCGTACTCTCAACTAGGGTTGCCAACTCTCGAAGGAACCAACCCGGGAGATTTGAAAAGATAGAGGAGGGGGGGGGGGGAGATTAAATTAAATTCGTTAATATTTGTTAATTTTTATTTTTAAATTTGTATTTACATTGCTTTTGAGAAGCATCTAATATTGGTCGGTTTTTTAAGACATAATCATAAAAAACAAGAAAAGTTAAAATTTTGTAATATTTGTAACTCAGCTTTTACTAAAGATATGTTCATTCTGTTTCTTTCCTTGCTCCACACTTGTTCCATCATACTGAATACATGTTCACAAGAAGCATTAGAGACAGGAACGGAAAGAACAAACGTAACAAGCTTCTTCAATTTTGGACAGGAATTTCTTTAATTTGATTTCGCAAAGAAGTGAACCCAGCGTAAATCAACTCGATTCTCTTCAATGAGATGTGGTTGCATTTCACGGAGAATTCCAACTTCATCGTATAGTTTGTCAGTATCTAAATCAATTTTTAAAAGTTCTTGCAGTCTGATAATTCCTTCCCATATAATCGGTTCTTTCAGTGATAAAATTTGTACGAGGTGGGAGGCCGCGCGCGATGCGACACGTCAAATGTGACGGCGGCGGCGGCATGGCAGCGCTTATGCATTCGATGTGTTTCGATTTCGGTTTGATTTATATATTTTGTTAATGACAATATTATTTTAGAAAACCTGGAGAAATTATTGCATCCCGGGAGCTCGAGAGGTTAAACATTATTCCAGGAGTCTCCCGGGCATTCCGGGAGGGTTGGGAACCCTACTCTCAACCCAAAATACAGCCACAGAACTGTGATTTTACGCAAAATCTGCACCATCCTGTTTCCCAAAGCTTGAGCAATAGCAAGCATATAGAACCGCAATGATTTACCAGTTTCATATTTTCCCCTGAATTGTTGCTCACATTTTCACATACGATTTGGGTAGTAAAAATGAAGTGCAGATTAACTGGTGCAGCCCTCCAAGCTTGCTCTTACTTCTACTCCAAGAAACAAAGTGGCACAGATTTTGCATAAAATAGCAGTTGTGGCCATTTTTTTTATTTTTGGAAAATTTTCTTAATCATTTAGCTTTTTTTTCCTTCACGCTTTTATGTGTATTAACACTATTTCCCTGGTCTTCAGGCCCACTCCTCTATCACAATTTTTATCTTGTATAAGAAATATACTAAAGAGACCATATAATTTGCTTTAGTATGAATAATACTACCATCAACATATACCATTAATTTGTACAGTAAACCATTCTTTCAGATGAGCCCCAAGTCTTCATGATTACCCATGTTAGTTTATTAACGAAAAACAAAAACCTCACTGTTACAAACGTTAGCTATCCAATGTCTTTTTTTAATATTCCCCACCTTACTCTCATCCCAAAATACAAGATCACTATAAAAGGTGTCCGGTATTTCACACTGAAATAACTACGTCTGTATTATTCATACATATACCAAAATATGCAAAAACTCACCAAGTTTTACAGCATATGTAGAATGTTTCGATATGAGCTCCCTCTGTTGCACAGTACACATCTAAGCGATAGGCTATCTCCGTCCAGGTGTGGTGAATCACGTCAAGGAGTCACAGTCGCTGTCACTGTGTTGATTCTCTCCCTTAAATGTCGCAGATCCAGGATTTTTTCAGCGTAAACAATATTCTTCATCAAACAAACCCGAGAAGAACAAGTCCATAGGAGTCAGATCAGGGTTTCTAGGTGACCGAAACCCAAAACCATTTCTTTCAATCCAACACCCGGAGAATCTATTGTTGAGAACTTAACGCACGTTCTGATTGTAATAAGATGGCGCTCCATACTGCTAAAAGATTAAACTTATGCCCTGTTCCCTTTCAATGTCACCAATTTGTGAAAAAATTAAAAGTTCTAACATGTCCAGATATGTGGCACCTGTAACTGTGTTCTCAGCAAACATGAATGGGCCTACAACATGGTCATGCATTAGTCCACATCACACATTTATATTGGGTGAATCACGAACGTCCACGAAAGCTTCATTGGGTTGATGAGCCACCAATATTTGGCCATTATAACAGTTAACACAGCAGTTTATGTGGAAACATTTATCATCACTAAAAACTAATTTGTTTGAGGTAACTTTTATTGTCATCTAGTGCACTCAGCATCGTTACAGCGAAGTCGACTTTAAGTAGGTCTGTTTCCTTAATTGCATGTCTCATTTGAATTTTGTAAGCACGAAGCCTCAGACGTTTATGAAGCACATTATGAATTGTTGTTTATAGGGAAGACCAAGTTCCAAACTGCGTCACACAATGGACTTTTTGCAGCTATGTAAACATGACAGTCTCACACGCTCCACGTTCTCTTCCGATGTGTGTGGTCGGCCTGGTGATTTCCTAATGTTCACATTTCCAGTTACATTTGTTTACCAGAGAATAATTAAATTGCCAGTTACTGCATGCACGTACACAAACAAAGCAGACAAAGTGGTTAATACTGCAAGACTAAGGATTAGCAGTATGTACTCAGATACGGTGCATCTGGCAACAGTGTGGCAGGCAAGTGGTGAATGACAAGCAGAAATTTAAAAGATAATACTTGCGGATTTTAAAAATTTTCAAGTATATTATTTTCATTTTTGAATCGCAGTTGGTCAAAACACCTGTTGCAAGGTCCGCACATAACACACACCAACTGTATCACCCAAACAAAAAATGTAAGTGTGTCTAAACTGAAAAATTTCAAATTTTTAGAATAAACTTCTTTTTATAAATATTTATAGCCAACAAAAGGTTTTTCATCTTGTCAACTATAATTATTTCTAACAGGCAATTTTGCATATCACTGTTGTGTCCTTTCTTATTCTTAATTAATTGCAAAAGAAAAGGGGTACATTACAGCAAGGTGTTGGCTCAGCCTCATATTGCTAACACAAAGGCACTGTTTCAAAACTTGATTCATATGGACACATGCTCCCCAATTTGTCAAGCACCTGGCCCAATCCACATGGCTTCTTTTCTATATGCACAGTAAGCAATGTTTTTACAGCTATTTATTCTACCCAGAAATATATTCCTGAATCTAACTACATGCTGAATGGTATGCATCAAAGTTCAGAAAATTAAGGGTAATTATAAAAATCATCTGTATATATATTATACACACAATAAGGACATAGTTGAATTCAGAATGTCTGGCAAAGCAAGGTGTGTCAAAGTCAAAATTATTTATTCAATCGACTTACCACACAGTTGATGCCGTACTGATGTCCTGATAATTCAGTCAACTGTGTACCACTTGGTATATCCCATACACGAACAGATGGCATGTGGCCACATTCTCCAGTAGCCAGATGATTTCCATCGCTAGTAACAGCTATACATGTGACTGCCTTGCGTGATGTGTTCAAGATATGAGTCTGTCTATTCTTTCTTGGACTAAAGGAAACCACAGTGCACCTGCAAATTTGTAAGATAAATTACCACCTTTAAATGTTAAAATTAATATTATTAGCCCTCAAAAATTATTTTAAAAACCTTTTAAAAAAACTGAGCATATCACCATAACTTTTAATACTCTTAATACACAGACATACAACATTACGTGGCCAGAAGTCATTGCATAGCTCTTTGCTCCCAGTGAGTTGGCGCAGGAGGAAGATATATAAATGAGGACAACATATATGTGTTTGCTGTCCTCGAGTCAAAGGAGAAAATGTACATGCACATAAATGCAGGCCTTTTGTCAGATAGCTTTTTCAGAAGTTAAATAAGCCTCAGTCACTGTTAATGACATCACTGTTAAATGAAAACTTTATGGAAATATATCCCCAACTATCAATCTAGTATGTACAAGAAACTATTCGGGATATGCGATCTCTGAAGCATGTAGTACGGACCAATCATCAGACTGACATGTTAACTACTGCAGAGGACTTCCATCTCATCTCAGCTCAGGTACAAAGGCCAGTGATAAGACACTTTAGCAGTCAGTGCAGTGTTTGGTTTACATAATCATTGGTTGTGTCACTGCCAGGAAGCTGCTGGTAATAAGAGTAATTTAAGATAACATTTTTTGTACCAGTAAGGATATCTCTGTACCACACAAACTCATTTAAAATAAAGGCTTGACAGCCCTCCACTTTGATATACTGGATGTCCAGAAATTGTTGGGCTTAATTTTGAGGGGTGGTAGGGCACACAGAGACAAACATTTGTCCGGAAACCTTTTTCTTCCAAGCTACAGACTTCAAATGATGCTCGTTCCATTTGAATTTGGCATGCTGCCTAACACACTCATGTGCGGGCCGAGCAGAGTACATAGATGTGGTGCGGTGTGGAGCGGAACAGAACCGGCCTTCTCCCGGATCTGACTGTTTAATTTATGATAACACCTCATCTAGTTATGGAGACGCACTGAGGAGGACTTGACTACAAGAATTCTTGCAGACCGTCTTGATGTTAAACAAACACACAGTATTTTAGACAGAGTGGGTACCAACATGATTGGCCATGTTAACGCCTGCTTGCAAGTCAGAGGACGTCACTTTGAACAGCTCCTGGAAAGGTGAGCCATGCTTCACAATTTTGTTTGTTTATGAACTGCAATCTGTTGTTTGCAGTCACATGCGGGGATTGGGGACTGTTTTTTGCTATCCGCCTGCAGGCTAGCTCCACTCTGGCCCATACATAATTGGCCCAGGTAGTGTGCAGAATTGAAATGATGCACGCATCATTTGATGCCTGTAGCTCGGTAGGGCAGCGTTTCCGGACACATGTTCCTTATATCACAATATTTGTCTCAGCATGCCCTACCGTCAAATATAATTATACCCAACAATTTCCGAACATCCAGTATACTTTATGGATATAAATTTTATTTATAAAAAAGAATGTGCAGGGATTCTTCCACCATTCATTGGAAATTAAATTTAATTAGAAGGTGCAAAATTACCCCACGCAACTATAGGCACCAGTGCCAAACATTGTTTGATATAGTGCACAAAACACTGTCACTGTATTGTGACACAGTGAAAGAGGGTCACATATGGAGTGATGAGGTATGGTACATGCTTTGACAATCAAATGAATATGTGGGTGGAGAGTGGAGAGATGTCAGCGTTTCTTAACATCGAGGTCTTGAGAGCCAGTGAGGGTGAAGTGAGGTGAGTATGAAGCAGCACCAGAATGCAAGGGTGGAGGAAACTGGAGATCCCTGAAAAACCCAGCAACCAGCGGCATGGACCGGCACTATTTCCACATGCAAAAAATCTGGAAGCAACCCTGCCGGAAATTGAAACTGGCTCGCTTAGATGGGAGGCAAGTAGTCTGACCACTACACAACTGTGACCCCTCAAATGGATCTGTGTGAAACTGGCAGATACCTAACAAATTGTATTTACCCAAGTGTTTGTCTGAAGTGAAAGTTTGTAGATGTAAGTTAATGGTCTGGGGCAAACGTCAACTATTCACAATGCCACAGGAATAAAGGAAACAAATTCTGCCAGCTGCATACCTTAAAGGAGAGCCTACCCTAAAAGGTTAAGACTAGGATTATGATGACTTTGCATTTCACGCAACATTAATAACATTACACGTTCACATTTACGTAAAATATGGTCTTATTGGGTGATACATTACGATACTTCATGTAAGCACATAAACTGTCAGGGAAAAATGCTGTTGCTTATAAGGTTAAAAACATTTCAAATTCAGTTATACAGACATATTTGTGTAGTAACGTTGATGTGGCAAACAATAGATTGCAAATGTTTAGCATTTGTGACATATAAAAAAATGTAATTAAGACAACGAAGAGATGGTCATAACCACCAAAACTAAAAGTAGCTGGAACATGCAAATATAACTGTCTAATAAATATTAATCTAGTCGATAAAATGAGATTGTTTCATAAAATACAAAAAATTGCAAACTTAATGGTAAACATTCCGCATTTCCTGCAAGTATTTTTATACTTCTTAGAAACATAATTAATAAACTGCACGAATATAAAAACTCCCAACATATTTACAAATTACCGAACAAAATAATCCTATCCTAACTTCTATTATCCTTTCGTTCTCCTTTCCAGGAGAAAATTTTTTGTGTGGTACATTACTGAGCAGATGACATTGCATAAATAAAAACTATACAATTAAATTCAAAGATAACACAACTTCATCCCTATTGTGATTGGTCAGCAAGATCACATGGTATACAGTCACACAGTCCCGTATCCCACAAAATCTTCACACTGACTAGCTTTTATTTACATGAATATACATGTGAAACTATCATAATTTAGGTCTCATTAAAACACTCCAGTCAAGGTTTAGTCAGCTTATGTGAATGTGTTACTTGTAACATGTTATATGAAACATGAAATCACCATAACCCCAACCTTAAGCTATAATAATAGCAAAGGGAAGTTAAGTATCTCAATAGTGCCATACCCGATTCCTTTGTAACCAACAGGAATGGATATCCAGTGACTTTGGCCACAAAGAGAATGTACATTCATACCTTACACTTGTTACACACATTAAATACATCATATACATTACACAATTTACATTATACAGACTGTTCAGAAATTAAATGCCCAAACTATGGGAGGTGATTTCTTATGTAAAATCAAGTAGAAAATATATAGGACACAGTATACCTAAATGAAATATAAAAGGAGATATGAGCCTGTAAATATTGGGTTTTGAAAATGTATTTTCGTCGAGTGCCTTGTACAACACTTACAAAGTCCACATCAGAAAGGTGACTTATGTTTTCCATGTTGCAGACACAGATGCGTAATGCTGTTCGTCCCCGGTCCGTGTGCACTGTTCGGCTTGAGGAAGCAGTATGTCAGCACATCGACGATGTGCCCTTCACTAGGACATGCTCTATAGCATGCCAAATGGGTGCATCCCATTTAACAGTGTGGGACGTACTGCGGGTAAATCGCCACCATCCCTACCACTGGCCGAAAATACGAGGCATTCAGCAAAAATATGTTTGCAAAACCCAATTTTCACAGACTCGTATCCTTTAATATTCCGTTTAGGTATACGGTGTCCTGTATATTTTCGACTTTATTTTTCATAATGAATCACCTCCTGTAGTTTGGGCGTTTAATATCCGAACACCCTGTATACAGAAATCAATATCCAAAATATGGGATGGAGTGAGTAAAAGCCAAATAACCAAGTACTAATAAGAGTTGATAAAAATAGTTGATAAAATCTAGGTGAGGTTACTTCATAGTTAGAAAAATATAGGAAAAATTATAGTACCCAATTGCTAAATGTAGTATATGCAATGATAAGCAATCACTAGGCTCACGCTGATCCTGCTGTGACGAGTTATTCTCCTTGTACACTTTGCATCAGCCAGAGAGGTATGTTTCACTCTATTCTGCAACATGATAGTATTTGAGCATGTTTACGGGAATGTCCTTCAGTGACGACGACGATGGTGGTGGTGGTGGTGGTATTGGTGGGAGTGAAAAAATGCTGGAGAGATGAATGACAGTCTGATAGAACATCTAACAGTCATAAAAAATTTAAACTCCATCACTAGCCACAGCAAAAAAGATGCGTAGAAAAAAGTAATGATTTCTGTACTGTAGTTGGTAACGATATTCCTACATAAAAGTTCACAAACTACTCAGTAACATAATGGCACAAGTTATAAAAAGGTGAGATAGTATTAGTATGAGGTTTTGGTTGGTGCTTAAAAGCACCGGTGAGGTGAAGATGGAGCAGCAGTGGAATGCAAGGGTGGGGGGAAACAGGAGTGGCCCAAGGAAACCCGCTGGCCAAAAGCAATGTCCATATATGAAATCCAGGTGACCCCGCTGGGATGATAGACTGACCTGAGAACTGCAGTTAACTAGTGCTTAACGTCTCATCAACGAGGTCATTACAGCAAGTTGCTCAGCATTACAGAAAGTTGCTCAGAAAGGCAGAAACGGAGAGAAGGAATTGGCCATAGCCGGTAGTCAGGACCCATCCCAGACCAAGAATTAAACCGATGTCCTCCCAAAAGCAATGTTTTACCACTGTGCCACCAACAAATAGAAAAACTCTCATAGTGGAGTGACGAGATTTGGAGGTCTTGAGCCAATGAGGATGAAGCAAGGTGAGTACGAAGCATGTGCAAAAATTCAGAAGCAACCCCAACAGGATTCGATCCCAGTAAGCCTAGGTGGGAGGAGAGTAATCTGACCACTACACCATAATGGCCGCAGGAAGCATATGTACATTATTGTGTATCATAAAGTTAATCGCAGAAGTAATCACCAGTAGGATAAAATAAAAGATTATCTGTTATGAAAGCTGTGAAACAAAGTATTTTTCCATCCGCAATGGATTTTCATTCCAGCAAACACAACAAAATAAATTTAAACAAAGCAAGAAGCAATACAGAAGAACAAGTATCTAAAGTAGGCTATAAACTTAAACAGATTTGAAAGATTATGTGCTTTATTGTAACTTCTAATAAAATAAACATCCCATGCTTATTCCGAGCCTAAAAACAAAAATTTTTAAAACTGTACGTGTACGTGTGTGTGTGTGTATGTGTGCGTGCGCACATGTGAACATACATGCACTTGGTTAAAATATGTTTTATGTAAGTCAGGGCTGTAAATTAAGTCAACTATTACATCAATTTATTTGTAAGAGGGTAAATCAAATGAAAACCTTCAAAATATGATCAAATTGAGTCACTCTTTGAATGTCCAGTAAAATGGTACGAGAAAGTGACATACGTGACACATAACTGACAGTTGGCAGAACAAACCTGGCACACTAATTGAAGGTGTGGCATTATTGCCAAGATAGCAGCTTCACTCATCAACATTCACACCAAACAGGTGTAACGGACCATTATTCATTTTTTTTCTTAAAGAAGTGATGGGATCAAACCCACTAAACTTCTTCAAAAAATGAAATTGTGTTATAGTAATGCGTGTTAAAATCCAACAAAGAGGTGCAGCTAGTGGTGCACAAGTGGCTACACACAAAATTAAAGGGTTTTTTTTTATGTATCCATACACTACATGTATTGTCCATTTCATGTAAGTGTGACAATGTGACAAACATGCACAGTATGTAAACAGTAAATGCTCTTGTTTGCAAAGTATTGTATCATCTGATGAATTACTGCAGGATGTATATTGTTATGTTAGTGGTATTGATGATGACAATAGAATAAACACTGAGAAGTAAAAGTTGTAATTTAAAACTACAATTATACTTACAATATTTATGGGTCAAATTGTGTTTTTTAAGTAATATGCAATTATTTTGGCTTTTAGTGAATTAGCTTCAAAGACATGTTTAGTGATTATGACAGAGCATGCGGACACTTATGATCAGTGAAAAGTTTCCAACCTGAATGCCATTGTGCATGTGCTCATTTTCATCATGTTTAAGCAACTACCTTATTTGTATTGCCTGAATATTTTAATTAGTAGTTAATTAATTATGTATTTGCTTTCATTAAGTATAGTTGGTTATATGTACCATTTTAGTATGTTTTCTTGAGTGATATGTAATATTATCTGCACATGTTCACCATTTCATAAAACAGCTCATTCTGCCATTTTTTTATCAGCGCCTGCCATGAAGCGACTCAAATGTGGTTTACGCTTTGAAGTAAGTTTGTTGGTTTCAGGAACCGCCAAAGTGTTTATTTCAGTGAATGCTTCTGCAAATAAATTATTTCATATCGGTGACAAACATGATTTTAATAAAGTAATTGTACAATGATTTCCATTGATAAAGTGTTCAATAGATTGTGAATTAAACAGTAACTTAGCATGTTTTTTAAATTATGTATTTCTAAATAGTTACTACAATGTTTTAAATGCATGTGGCCTAAAAAAAACCACCTTTTCAACTCTTTTGTGGTGTAAAAACAACAGTTGTTTATTTGGCCAATATTGTAAATCAAATGAGTGTAAGGTTAACTTTGGTAAAAGTGTGTGTGTTTATTACTGCATCTGTATGAACAGCGACATACATATGTATAGTTTTTTCTTCCATTGAAGTGAAAATTTTCGAAGTTACAATAATTTGAATGTTATTTCCGTATGAGAAAAACTTTCCACTGCTCCATCTAAACAATATGCAATTCAAAATTACACAACCTCATAAGAAGAACAGCAAAACAATGCCATGTCATGACAGATGTTAAACTAAAGCCCCCTTCCCATCTACTGTTTCCCCTGAAATCAAATAAATAGCCCCCTAGCAAAATTACATGGCCCTCACAAAAATAAAACAGGTTGAAATGCCACCCTAGCTAAAATATTTTACATTAATTACTGAATGGAAGTTAGCTAATGTCAGTCTTTCAGTGCCTGCCGTGACAGGAAAAACAGGGAAAATGCAAGTGTGCACTGTACTCATAACATTTGTTTATAAACGTTGTTTACTTCACTGACAGAACAGCTATGGTGGAAGGATACATTGTGGCCATGGTACTTTTTAGAACTGACAAAATTTACCCCACTTACATGAAATGGATAATAGCATACGGTTTAGTATGATTTGGTTTCTTCAGGCACAAGTAGTATGGAGGTGGAACTGTGTAGCATGTCAATGACATCCCGTGTCAGTTATCTTGGATGTGGGTCACCTTGACTTTGGGATGACCTTTAATCCATACAATAAAAAATATTTTTAAGAAAGTTGAATATATTTTAAAATTATATAAAAAAATATTTTAAAAACGTAAGTGATATAAAAAAATTTGGGAACATTTTTAAGACTTGCATGCAGAACATCTAGGGTTTGAAATAAAGATGGTTGAACATATATACTCCTCTTCATTCTTCATTCCAATGGCACCCCCTACCTCACTTCACCCTCATCGGCTCTCAAGGCCTCAACGTTAAGAGCTACCCAAATCCACACTCACACTCTCACTCACACTCTCTCACACACTCTCGCTATCGCACAAACACAAACACAAACACAAACGCGCGCGCGCTCTCTCTCTCTCTCACACACACACACACACACACGCGCACACACACACACACACACACACAAACTCTCACACTCACTCACTCACTCACTCACTCGGGGGTGTTCCCAGCATTTACATTCACTTCACTGTCAGGGTGTCCAACAAAACTGTAGATTGAAATTTCCCGTATATTTCCCTATTTTTCCTCGGAATTCCCGTACACAAAAAAATACAAGAAACTATCAAGTACAATAAAAGTCATGTAGTTCATCTGTGAAATTTTATGTTGTATATAAAACTGTGTTCACAGTACAGTGACACGTCCGACAGCAAAAGACAACATAATTCAATGAAGTTTTATTATCAAGAGACACTTGGTCAGCAACGAAGGTCATCTCAGCCTGTGCTGCCATATTTTAGAGTGAATACATTATTACCAGCAAGGAGAGTACACTTTTAGACCATACCCAGGGAAAAACTGCCATTAAAACTTAAAAAGCACAAATGATACCACCGATATTATATATGTAAAACATTACACAAATAGATTCTTGATAACAAGCGGTTCAACAAATTCAAGTTTACTATCATTGTAGAGATGAGTAACTGTAACAAGTGTTTCTCATGTTACATATTATATTTCCTGTTTTTATTTAAAGTAAGTATTTAACACTTTTTCTTCTCTGTCATAGTCTGATGCTGACAAAAGCAACATCTGCGACATATTTATCACCATCGGCTGGTGACAGCAAGCCGGCCTCGTTAGCTAAAGCTCATTAAACCGCATAGCATCTTGCTATTGTGAAACCAGCTAGTAATCATCGTAAATCTGCTATTTCAAGCAGCATACACACAGAGATACAAACCATTTTACCCAGAAAAAATGCCTAAATTACGAATGCCATCTCTGCTTAAAGAAAAAGCATTTGAAATAGATTTTCACTCCAAATTACGCTGCCGTATTAAATCATTAATGATAAATATTAAAAATAAAAATACAAATGAAAAAAAAATAATCCAGAAAACAAGCATTTGGGTTAAAATTGTGGCATACAGGCAATGTAGGCAATGTACTTTTCTATTGCTATTCACTACACCCACGTGTAGTTGAATGGCTTGTGGAAAAGTGTTAATTTTCGACCTTGTGAACACGGTTTACCATTCTGCAGCAAGAAATTATCACCTCCATGGCAAAAAACCATAGCTTTATCACCATTGTGACAAGAAAATATGGATGCCATAGGAAGAAAATTGTATTTTACTTCATTAAAACACATTATTGAAATGTTACTCCTATATACAAAAATATATGACAGTACAACCAGGTACACACAATACATAGTTCTATATAAAATTCCATAATAAAAAAATGTGACCAGCACCTATGATTACAGCACTGAGAATTTTGTACGTTATTTCATAAATAATGCAGCAGCTTCTGCTCTCACGTAATTCTCACGCATGTGCAATATAAGGAGAGCTGATAACTATCCCAAAATGTCACTTTGGCTAACGGCCACGGTACACAAAACTGTAAAATATGTAGTTAGTTAACTGTTCTGATAATTCGTAAATTTTTAATCTGGAAGAGCTGCAAGCATTTTGAGTTAACATTTTAACATTGAATTTTGGAAATGAAAGCATGAAATAAATAAAATTAGTTAAATACTTCTGAAAACTGATTAGATCTGTTTCAAGTTACAACTTTCCCTTCCTCCATTGCAATTTGAATTTCACATTTCAAACTTTATGTTTAGATTCCACCCTTGAAGACTTGATTTCTACATTTTGTTAGGCCTATAATGCAATAAATAATGTACACTATGACAGTAGTCCAAATCTATAAGACTTATGTTTATTTAAAACATTTTTAAGATTATTTTATATTATGAAAACAATGCCGCAACTCTGAATGCAGTTTGGTGCAGTTTGAAACCTACGTTTATAAATGTCCAACAATTATACTGAGCCTTGCACCATGCACACCTGGCTTTCAAGGTAAACTCATCTTTAATTATATTTCATAACTAAACTAGCTGCAATTATTTATTTTGAACCGATTTTGCGAAGTGCGTCTGTGCAAGCCATTTGTGATTGGCTACTTTATGGCCACGGGCATGGTACAGCTAGAGAATACTGTGGAAGAGAGAGGCAAAAGAGAGAGTGATGAAACAAATGGTAGGTAAGGGAAGGGAGGAAAAAGGTGCCAGCAACTTGATGGCTAAGAATTTTTTTATCTAAAATTTGGTAGTAAATGCAGCAGCAATGAAACTGGACGATACCAAAGTAAAATTAAATCTACTTATGGGAAAGAGATTCACATTCAGACATTGATTTACACGAAACAATGATGATCACCACATGCCACAAATTATATTATGTCCAAAGTTACATTTTTCATTCCCAGATAAGATACGGCCTATCCTTACAAGTCTTATTCAACGTGACATCAGACTGTTACAGACTACGAATAATGCTCACCAGTTCATTTTACAGCTTGCTTCCACAACAAAGAATATGAATAAGGTTCACAGGCTTTCACAGCCATTGTCTGCAAGATCATGGCTTCTGTGCTGTAGCTGCGTCACTGTCATTTTCCTTAAAATGGCAGTGATGTGGCTACTACCCAAAAGCCAAGATCCTGAAGGAATACGAATGTTTTAATATCTTGTTGCAGTCACATGGCCCTCTTAAATAGTAGTTTGTGTGTTGTCATTTTACAAATGATTAATACAAAAATGTATAGCCATTCATGATGTGAAAGGTAAAGGAGAAGGTATTTATCAAACTGAAGTTGGGCAAACATTAAAAATCACATTTAAAGCATGAAAATTAATACATTTGATTCCATAGTATAATAACAACGGAATCCTCTGCTTCAATTCAACATTTAAGGCTGCCAAAGATGTAAAATTGCATAAGTAGCCCAATCACAGTATTATACAACCGCGGTGATACGCACGCACAAACAACAGTCTTTACAAAGACGTCTGCAGTATACAACTTGGCCAGCAGAGGCAGTCAGGCTCAGGTCGTGGTGCGAAGATGACAGGAAATCCTACACCACCTCCTCCCTCCCTGACATTATTCACAGTTCCACGGACATTCTTTTAACTCCTACTTTCTCTCTGTGTCACCTTGATCCCATTATTAGTAACACACTGTGGTACTTCAACTTTAAAATGCAGGGCAGATTCTTTACCGTTATGCTCCTGTGGTGCAGTTTCTGAAGTTCTAATGCAGATATCATAAACCAGAATAATTTCCCACCAGGAGGAAAAATTCCATTACATTTCCAATGCTATACATTTACCTCTTTTCCCGAATTTCCCTATTGCTGGACACCCTGACTGCTCCTTCCAACTTCTTCTTCATCAATGCTGAAAAATGACAAACCTTGTCGAGGCTAACACCCACACACATATACTGCCTTTGTGTGCTGCATGCAGAACTGATGTTTAGCATAGGCAACCTGATTTTAAGGCACAATACACAAAACTTAATATTAAAAGGTGTACTGTGCCTTTACAAAGATTTTGCACCAGTGATGTTTAAAAATGAGAGCGAAAACAAGAGACACTCTAGCAAGAAAAGTAAAACAACCTATAATTATAACTAACGCTTCTTAAAAAAACTTATACGGACATCACTGAAGCAAATTAAACAATTTCTGAATAACAATTCTTATGCAATGTTTGGCAGCCTGGGTACGATACATGCCTTATTTTTTCATATTTTATCTGCCATCCAAGTTGAAAATCTTGTGACTGACATACTATAGATTCATACCTAGAAAGTTGAACTGCTCACACTTAATCACTTTACCAATGTTCAAGAGGTATCCCATGCAATGTGTAACAGCCCTACCATTCTAAAAGAAAGTGTTTTCTCTTACACACATTTGTATCATTTCAGGGGAAAAACCCTGGATTTCAATCACACAGACAGTGCTCCAGGCAAGTGCGTGACCTGAACATGACAAAGTCTGCCTATAATACTACCTGCCTGACATATCTCACACCTTAAAACATTCCTAACTAAGGGATTATTCGGGGATGGGAATTCATTGCGATATTCGGGGAAGGAAATCCATTACGATATTAGTGGAAAAAAATATCCCTTGCCTTATGAGCCATAAGTTTCACAACAAAGGGATGATTTCAGCTGCACTTTAAAAAGTAAATTCCTCATATTTGAAAAACAAATTATCGAGAGCAGCCTCCAGACTCAAAAGGTGAGTACCTCCAATTTACTTAATAATAAATTTTAAGAAATGAATTTTCTGCTTAAAAAATATAACTTACACAATTTCATTCACATTACTTCCAGGATAGACTGTACTGGAATGATGTACTGAACAGAAGTTTTTATAATGGCTGTATTTTTACTTTGTACTAAAAATGTCTAGTGCCTCAGTTGGGCCCCGATCCTGGCTTTGCCATTCGCCAATGCAAATTTTAGATTTTGTACTGAACCACACAGTGCCATGGCCGGACCCTCATCTGCTTCACCATTTTTGCAGTTGCATATTTTGGATTTTGTTCTGAACCAAGCAGAGCCACAGCAGGGCCCCTACCCCACTTTCTACATTGGTTTCATCATAGGTAAAGTTCACAGAAGGAAGAGGGGGAACACCTACCACCCAAGGGGCATTTTCTATATTGTTTTTCTATTCGCTGCTACAGATACTGAACTCTGTATTTCACTGCCATCGACCAACAAGCATTTCCTATTATGCTTTCGTTGTCTCTCTTGTATCCCACCACAAAGATACCGTAGCGAGACAGAGGAAAAATAAACATTTTTAAAAACTTTTTACATTAATTTTTTTACTTTTTTTATAAATACAAAATTAATTATGTTGAAATACAATAATACCAAAAAATAGTACCCAAAAAATGATATATGCAAATGCACTGGTCGTCACCTTCCCGTTCTGCCTTGAGAATTTACTTTGTGCGATTCTGAGTGCTTTTTACTCTGATCCTCTGCAGTAATCTTGCCTTCTGCTTCCAGAAGAATATCTTCATCAGTCTACCTGCAAATTTTTTTTGCTTCTATCGCTGAATTTTTTTAGAGATGGTAGGAAATGCATCATTAATTTTTATTCCAAACAACCACTGCAAAGTTATCGGAGAAAAAAAAAACAAACACCAACTCACTCACTCACTCACACTGTGTGCGTGTGTGTGTGCGTGTGTTTGTGTTGTTTAAACACTACAGCACTAGATGTTTATAGTATTTTTTTTTTTAATTCTAACAGTTTAACATATTTTTCTGAACCATGCGCTAAAATAGGAATGTCCTTAACGCAAGTCTTTTTCAAATGTGACTTTAAATAGACCAAAAACTTTAAAACTTAGGCCTCCATTATACATATGGCTTCCTCTATTTTGCAAACAATATACTACATTATAAATATGCTGTAACAGAGGATACATATATGGAGGATATCATATTATGTTAAAAGACAAACCAGATTCTATAATTTGAAGTTTTGTTAGCTATTAGGCTTGTCGAACATATTATATTACTAAACTAGGAAACTGATTATGTAATTACAGCTGTTCCAAAGAGTAAGATACAAAGTGCTGCTTACACATTGAATTTTGTGGAACTTTTACTGGAACATAACAGAGGATACACTAGAGCTTGTTTGAAGTTTAGACTAGCATCACAAATTTGATAAAGGGCCATGTAGGAAAGAACATCTGAATTTCATTTCAGGATGGTTAAATTGTCATTAGTTGTTATTATCAAGATAATCAAGAAAGAATATGTAATACACAACTGTGACATGTAATGGACATATGTACTACTCCTTCACTAGAGAAAATACTGTTAAAAATTATTTTACACTATAAAAACTTGAAATATTTTAGTTTCTATATTTTTGAAACAATTAAAGCTTTATTTACAGTACAGTTTATTTTTGTACTAAAAGCCTTTTCCTGATTACAAACTTTATTTATATCTGCTATATGTAAGATACACGTAAAACCACTCCCAAAATGTTGGCAAACTAGCCAAGTTTTTTGCTGCAACAGTATAACACATCAGTAAGCCATCACGCGAGCACCCTTGATAGCACATCTAGTCAATATTAAATTTCTGTCCATACATTTGCCAACATCACAGGAGCGTGTAGACCAAACTGTCGGGCCATCACTACTGATCCATTGTCCAGGAAAAGTCGTATCAAGATAGGCATATACCTCCAAACCCCAATGAGGTGGTGTACCGTCTTGTTGAAAAATGACACCTGGGCGATACTCGAGCAACTGAGGAACAGCAAACAATTGCAAAATTTCCAGATACACTGAAGATGCGATGGTGCCCTCAGCGAAAAAGAATGGTCTGATAATTTTGTCATATAAAAGCATGCACCAAACATTCACCTTTGGGCTGCCTCTGATACACACTGACACCTCACCAGGGGGCTCTGAACCCTAAATACGCATGTTATGCCTGTTCATTACACCACTGACAAAAAATGTAATCTCATCAGAAAAAGCCATACGTTTGTGATAGCCATTATCACCCTCAATAAGTGATAACATTTAGCGTCATTGAGCAACAAAGCCTGAACATTTGCACTTTGTATGCACAAATCAATAAACATTTGTGTAAGATATCATGAAGAGAACTTTTTGGCATTTGTAATTCGCATGAGGCCCTACTCACTAAAGACTGTCTCACTGCTTCCACCTTTTCAAATGAGGTTGATGGTCGGCCAGTTCTCTGTGAGTCAGCAACATATCCTGTGTTCTTGAACTTGTCATACCATGACTTAATGCTCTTGACATCGGGCAGCATCTTTCCATACATTGTCTAAAATGTACTCTGCACTGTTATTGGTGATCAGGTCTCGTGGTGTCAGAGGATACACTGAGCTTTTTCCTGATTTGTGAACATGTCTGGTTTCCTGGACACTACAACTACTACACTACAGCAATGTTACTGAAACCTGCAAGATAAAATTTAGTTAGTTTGCTAAAAAAATTTGGCACAAGTTTTACATCTCTATCTTACATATAGAGGACATAAATAAAGTTTGTAATAAAGGAAAGACTTTTCGGACATCCTGTATTTTTGTGACAGAAAATTTACCTTTTCTAAGAATGACCCATCTACACATCTCACAATCAAGTATTCCATTTAACTCATAATATTCATCATGTACATTCTTCAACATGCAAACATGGTCTACATTCAAAATACTCATACCTCAAGAATAACCACGCAAAAGTACACATAGCATCTATTGCAGTGATGAGATTTACTTTCCTCAACTCTTTCTGAAGTACACCTATATGTTGGCAAGGCTGCCTACTATACCTCCTGCAACCTATTAAAATGGTTTTGGCTTAGGCTATAACTTTTGAGTGAGGTGGTTTTTTGACCAAGGTTCCTATATCAAATTTATGCTTTCGCTCCTCTCCAACATTCCTGAAAATTTGTCACATCGCAAAAACTTCATGTTTATAAAGTACATATGTTGAGAATGGAAACTAACATTTATGGCTATATCAAAATAGCTTGATATCATCACTTCCTTCTTGTTTTACATTTTAAAACTGGTAGAAATATTTTAACCTTTATTACAAAGCCACATATACCTAATCAGTCTACAGTTCGAAGACTGATTAATAAAACAAGAAGTAAGAAGTAACAGTGTTGATTGAGAACATAAAAATTCCCCCCACACCCTGAACCAATTTTAACCAATCTCACATGTCGAGGTCATATACTCTCTCTAGACAAGGATACCTTTGTCTATACAAAATACTCAAAACCAAACAGATGAAATCAGCCAGAAGATTGGTTCAAATGTGGATCCATGATTTCATGAGGCACATCATAGTATTAAAAGCATGCAGAGCGAACAACAGTTCCTCCTCCTGCATAGGATGGTAAAATTGATTTCATTGTTGTAATTTAAATCAATGCATTAAAAATAACATTTAAATTCCGGAGTGAGTCCTCTTTATTTTAGGCTCGCAGTCATGCAAAAGAGTGAGCTACATCATATATTTTTAACAAAGAAACAACCACCCCCATATATTGAGTAATAAACAAATAATAAATCATTGTGGTATATCAGTAGTCTTTTAATATATTTTGCCATCAAGTGAAATAAACAGAAAAAAAAATTAAAAGTAGGGCCTTTGGGTTAAATATTCTCTTGCTAATGTAATTTTTTTACATATTTATTTTTTATGTGGTACCCACATGCAAAGAAAAAAATTAAAACATGGTAATGACTGAAATTCTAAATTTTGTAGGTTAATCTTGGTCAAAAGCAATTTTCAAGACTTCAAATACACTACTGTTTGTGAAAATTGCAACACCCAGAAAGAACGGTCCGAATGAATCCAAACTCAGAGGATGTGAAGAACAGTGTACCAGCAATTAGCGATTACGATTGCAGAGAGATGGCGTACACGTAAGCCCAGCAGCGCCCTCTCTTGTGAGACCGGAAAGGTCCATGTTATGCCAAGCTCAGTCAGTGAAGAGCCATCAAACGAAATGAAAGAACGCGTCAGTATGCCTCGTCGACATCAAATGGCGCCATATCAGCATGTGAGTGAGTTGGAACGGGGCAGAATTATTGGTCTCCGGGAAACTGGTTTGTCATACTATGACATCTCAGCTCGTACAGGGCATACTGCTACAACATTGATGCATGTGTGGCACCAGTGGATAGAGGAGGGTCGTACGCAGCAACAACCAGGTACTGGACCACACAATGTGACCACAGCAGGAGATGACCACCATCTTGTCCACATGGCCATACTGGACCATACAGTCTTGTCCACAGTGTGGCTTGACACTGGAGCACTGCAACGGCTGTGGACCTGTCTGCGTCGACGGTTCAATGCAGTCTGCTGTAGGCTGGACTGGTGGCACACATGCCATTGCGTCGGCTTCCGCTGTCCACAAACGCCTCAGACTGCAATGGGCACATGAACGCCATCGCTGGCATGATGCATGGCATACAAATGCCAAGTGTGATGGATTGGTGTGCCATTGGATAGAACATGTGATCTTAACTCCTACATATTGAGGGCAATCTGAACAGCAACCGCTACATCAGGGAGGTTTCAGAGCCTGAGGTATTGCCCCTCCTTCAGGTGACTCCACATGCCATATTTCAGCAGGAAAATGCCTGGCCACACGTGGCGAGCAATGGGCAAGCCTTCTCCAATGAACAAAGGGTACCAATGTTTCCCTGGCCTGCGCATTCGCCTGACATGTCGCCCATCGAAAATGTCTGGGATATGGTTGGTCTGTGACTTGTTTGTCATGGACCTCCAGCAACCACTGTTAATGCTTTGTGAACTCGCATACAAACCGCATGGAGGAAGATTCCCCACATATCCAGGTCCTCTTTGATTCCATGCCATGGCGTTTGGGGGCTATTGATTGCAGCATGTAAGGGCTACATAGCATACTGAATTCTGAAGGACAAAATCATGTACAGTTCTGTAATCCTAATCAATTGTGTATTGTCATGTACCTAATATGTGGTATAAAGTTCATTTTAATCACATGTATCCTTTTTAATGTTGCATTATTCACAAACGTTAGTTTAGTTCCGAAGTTCATGCGATCATGCAACAAAAATGTTTCCAATTAAATCATACTTTATTATCTTAAATTCCAGGTGAACTGGGCACGAAATAACCAAAGTCGAGCTGGTAAGGTCGTCTCTGCCAATCGCCAATTGTCTATTTAGACAAAGTTGAAAACAAGAGATTGAAGCGGATCCAAAAGATTAAATTATGCCAAGATTAAAATGTACACGATTGCAATGAATGATACACATATATCTGCTACACTCACATTCAATAGTATCAAATACACTAAACTTACACTTTGTGCACTAAGTTGCACTAAGCTAATATTTTTTACAAATTTTTATGGAGTTGTCAACAGCTCAGTTATCTTTTGTAATTAATAATAATTTTTTATAAATTCTTGTTTTATTGCAAAAGAAGTTCTTAAATCACCCAAAAGATATTTAATTATTTATACAAAACAGTTCCATTACAACTGTTACTAGTCTTAAGTCCTTGATGTAAATGAGATAATGTTCCATAGAATTTTGTAAATTGCTAGCTGAAATGTGATATGTTATCAGATTAACACATAATTGCACAATTATTCAAAGTATATGAGGTTTCAAAACACATAATGGCCATTTTGTTACATAGACGAGGGCACTAAAATAACAAGAGACAGGACTGGCAAGCTCTACAAATACTCATTTGGTAAACAAAGAGAAATTAGGAATGGAAAATAGAGCGGAAAATAAAATTGATGCTGATCGCTCCGTGTGATATACAGGATGATTCGTAAGGTTCGAGTTACCTCTCTGGCGCAGACTACGGGCGCCTTGGGTGTCAAGGGTTGGAACCTTGAGTAATACTTTATCTCCTTATCTCTGCTCTATCTTTCTCTGCGGCCTTAAGGGCGATGCATTGCTGGGGGTAATTTGGAGGCATATTTTACTTTGTTTTACCAGGATGACTGTCATCCTCTGCGGCAGGGGAGGGGTAGGAGGTGTCACTGTTCTTACCAGGGCAGAGGTGCATCTGCGACTGATGGTGGCTGCGATGTAGGTGGTATCTCGAAGCTGTGATCCCTCCTTCTGTTCCAGTCCCCCTCGAAAGAAGGGGAGGAAGCAGTAATTACCAAAAGATTGGCTAAACTGAATTTAATTAATAAATACGCCAGTCCAGTTATTGGTTAAGCAACGTAGTTTTATTATTATTTATAAAACGGACACACTGCCAGAGTATGTACGCGGCAGGTTAGGGGCCTTAAGGGTGGGATCAAATACAAACGTTACTAGGGGTGTAAACCCACTAACGATTTTGATAAATAAGGACGTTAGGCACCGGACACACAGATACTCAAGACGTCCCTTGAACGACGAACTCCAGCAGTTAGCTGATTGTGTCTCCTGCTGGGGTTGCTCTGGCGGTAGGTTGAGGTTAGGTCAGCTGGTTAGGTCAGCCGGGATCTCAGTTGAGTCTCGTCGGCATGGCAGTCATAGCTGGTGGCTTCTTCCAGCGCTTGAACCCTTCAGCGGTGTGGTGTCAGCTGGCGTCTTCCTTCAGGGCAGGATCTCTTCAGCGTCATCAAGGTCTCTGCTGGCGGCTTCCTTTGGCTCTCGGACACTTCGGTGCTCGCGGTTGGGCTGGAGCGTGGACTCCAGAAGGCGAACTCTCCCTAGAGGTCGCCGGCATCAACTAGTGTTTGGACGGCACGTTGCTGCATACATCTGTGCCAAGCTTCATGCGCTGCTGAATGAAACCCCTTCCTTACTCTGCCGCTGCGTGGCCGCATATGCTCGCTGCCAGGCCATCCGGCCTCGCGGCAATGCGCCTTGCAGGGCTACTAGGTTGAGGCGGGTTGCATCAATGCCCGTTCAGGTGCAGAAAACAGACTCATGTGCTATTCTCTCGTCGAGATTGCTAGTTTGCAATGGTGGGGGTATAAAAGCGGTACTTTAGAATAAAAGCAATATGCGGCATGTGTCAAAATAATATAAAGTGTGGCTAAAATGGCACAGCCTCATGCTTGTTGGTCTCTTGATAACATTGCTGTCATGAAAATACTGTGATTGCAGGTAAAATGATTTGCCAACAGTCACAACTGGCCATTCCAATAAGCACTCAGCAGCAAATTCATAATCACAATCTGCCCCTAGGTGCCATCAAAATTTAACACACAAGAACTCAAACCAAAGGACCATCTGACATGCACAGAATCGGTCAATTACAGTGGACTCTCGATGTACCAAAAACGCGTGTACCTATAAACCGTATCCACAGTTAATTTTCAGTGGTCCTGGCAAAACTCGTATATAAACAATGATAAAGCTTACCACTTGTATAGTTTATCGGATGTTGCATCAATTAAAGTATGTCGCCTACGATTTCCAGCAACGATAGTTTCTAGTAACTGGATGTAAAATATGTCGCACATGCCACCGATTATCACTGCTCTGCGGCATCTAGTCTTCCCAACATGTCTGGTCTGCGGTGTTCATGGTGAGTCTGGCTTTGTACCTCCTCTTACACGTCTGACCAGAGGGGAAGCGGTTACCTAGCAACCAGTGTGGCGGCGACCTTAAACATCTCTCTCTCTCTATCTGT
>NQII01000457.1:463098-473308 GCA_002778355.1 Clitarchus hookeri | reverse complement strand
CTTTCTGTCTCTCTCAGCCGCACACCTTTCTTCCTCCATTTACATGCCTTCAAGAGGGGAAACTGTTATCTAGTAGGAAAAAAAACTGTGTCTCCTCTATTGACTGCACGTGCTTGCCTTCACTTGACACACCTGGCTACAAAGCAAATTAAGTGTGCCTGGCGAGCGTAGAAATTTCAAAATTATCTGTCTCTGGAAATAGTTGAACCTATCATCAATAGTATTTCAAAGCAAATGGTTTTGCCTGAAAATGTTACACAATACATTTTAACTAGGAATTATTATTTGCAAAGATATTTCCTTTTGTGATTAAAAGTCATTTTTTACCATAAAATTTGGTGTTTAATTGTTTCTGGCATAAAATCCACATGATTTTAAAATTAAGTATTAATTTAACTCAATGGACAACATCTTCGCAAATAAAATTATATTCCTCGAAGCATAAAGTTGACCTCCTCATGTCGCCAAAAATTTATTGAACATTGAACGATTTGTATTACCAAGCGTAAATTTAATTTTCAGTAACTACCTGCGGGGAAATCGGAGGATTTATATTAACTTATTTTAATAAACAGGCATCTTTTCAATAAACTGATATCCTGTAATGGCTTATTCGACACCTTTTGCTGTCAAATAATGGGTAAGCACCCAGCCCGAGTGCAGCGTAACTCGCGACAGGGAAAATCAGAGGATGTGGTTTTGAATCATTAATTATTAAAGACTGTGAAGAAATAAATTTTAATTGCCTTATTTATTCATTTCTGTCTCAAAATTACAAGTTTTTTTTAAGTGAAATAATTGCTTTAAAAGACAGACATTTGCCACGCACACCAGGTGTCTCCAACATGTAGCGGTGTGGAGGGGTATCGTTTCACTCTTCCTGCCGCCTCCCATTCTCCGCATGCCACCGTGAACACACTGCCTGATTGATAATCTCTCCACACTCTCTCAGCTGATTGTGTCCATGCAAGAAAATCTAAATTTGCCTTGCATTCTGTCTCACATTATTTTCATTTTTAGAGGGTTTGAAAGTTTTAGGTCGGCTTGCATTTGGTGTCGGATTACAACTAATTATATATGGTAATTTGAATTTGAGATGTTATATTCTTTATTTAAATGAGTTGAGGTGAAATGTTTTTAATGTGTTATTTACAGTAATACGAATACAGTAATAATTCTTTTTAGAAATTCCCATTTTTATTGTGTTTATTATTATCTCAACTTCATTCACAGATTATGCACAAATCTCATTATACTCAAAACACAGTATAATAAGGTCAGACATTGCATTTTATTGATGTACATGCCAGAACCCTTATCTACTGAAATCCCGCATGTATGGAAATTTTTTGACAGTCCCCTGAAAAACGGTAGATAGGGAGTCGACTGCATATGTTGCGAAAGCAAGAATTGTACAGTAATTTTGTGGAAAACTGATCTTTAGTATTAAGGCACACTTTCAAATGCATGAGTATGTAGAGAAACAAAATTATCAGATTTGGGACACAGGAAAACCTAACAGTTATTCATGAGAAGCCATCCACAAGGATCCACTGTTTGGTGCAGATATTAGGGTAGTGGAACGACTGGGCCATAGATTTTTCAAAAATAGCACTGGCAATGCATTTACAGTGAATTATAAACATTACTATAAAGGATTCACTGTTTGGTGCAGATATTAGGGTAGTGGAATGACTGGGCCTTAGTTTTCAAAAGCAGCACTGGCAATGCATTTACAGTGAATTGTCAACATTACTATATCATGGCACCAGAGTTTTTATGGCCCCAATTAGATAGCGTGGATATGGAAGACATGTAGTTCCAATGAGATGGGAATGGGCAGTTCCAGGCACCAACAGTAAAGCGGAAAGTGGTCAACACCAAAACGCACATAGTAAATGTGACATCTCCAAGACCAGAGGCCTAATTCCGAACAAATTTTGTTAATAAATGATATATTGTTATATATTTGCATGTGAAGCTGATCTACCTTTAATAACATCATGCTTCCTCTGGCTGAATTTCTCCTATATTGACAACATAAACGGGCAATATGACGGACATATGAGTAAAATACGCTAAATACTGTATATACACTGAAGAGCCAAAAAAACTGGTATAGGCGTGCATATGCAAATAACAGAGGAATGGAACCAATCAGAGTAACGCAATGCGGTCGGCAGTTAGATCGGTTATTGCTGCTACAATGGCAGGTTATCAAGAAGTGAGAGTGAAAGTGGTGTTATAGTCAGTGCACGAGAGATGGGACATAGCATCTCCGAGGTAGCGATAACATTTGGATGTTCGCGTACGACCATTTCACGATCGTACCGTGAATATCGGGAATCCGGTAAAACATCACATCTTCGACATCGCTGCAGCCGGAAAAAGACAGTGAAAGAACGGGACAAACAACGACTGACGAGAATCATTAAACGTGACAGACGTGCAACCCTTTCTCAAATTGGCACAGATTGGATTTGTAGACTGCCCTGCAGGATTCATGGTGTTAATTGCCTCCTACATACCTTCAGACATTAGTCGAGTCTATGCCACGTTGTCTTGTTTCACTTCTGCGTGCTCGGGGGGGCCCTACACGATATTAGGCAGGTGTACCAGTTTTTTTGGCTCTTCTATGTATTCATTCAAATGAAAATGTTGGGGTCTGTAAAATGTATTTCTATGCTAAATGACAATTAATATCAGTCTGAATACATTAACATTATTCTTATACCACAAAATAGTAATAATCAGAAAAGAAATATAACTTTAAAAGTATATGATGTTTTTGCATTGTTGTATAACAACAAAATACATTTATTTTTCACCATGGCGCATAACTGTTGTTAAGCAAATTAAAATAGTACAAAGTTAGAGATGTGTTTTTGCTAACTAATTCAAAAATGCTGCCACACCATAGATTTGATGTATTTTAAGCAGTTATTAGTTCATTATGTAACTTACACAACTGTTAATAGTTGGTTATGACTAGCATCTATTTGTCGAAGTAATAATGCTCAATTATTTAGACAGCTAAATCACCCGGATGCCATTTAAATATAATCTACATTTTATTATCAATTATCACAAACTGAATTAAACATGCCCTTTTACAAGAAACATAGTGTGTGGAAATTTTTGGATGTATAAAAACAGTGTTATCTAACTCTGGACTGCATGCTGGCTTGAACTGTTTCTACACATAATTCCCATATTCCAAAACAAAAGTATTAGTAGTGAAACAAAATGTAATTAAAATACAAAACATATATAACAATAATAATATTAATGTAAAATTGTTTTGTACAGTCAATATGTTTGGTAAAATGCTTGAATTTGAACTCAAATGAGGTTATGTACCACATAACAAATTATTTTGAAAGCATTGAGTTTATTCAAATATTTGCAGTTTATAAAAGAGAATATTTTGCAAATATAATTAAGGATTACAAAATATTATTTGCATTTGTGAATGATATTTTTATATTTATAAACACTGTTCTCATTACGCAAAACGTTAAACATAACAGGCCAATGTGAAAAAGTGATATTATGTATTTAGCTACATTGTTGTTGGTTGCAAAATCAATTATACGGTAAATTATTATGCTTTTCTACATTACCTACGCTTAAACTACCTACCTTCAGTAATAACTAAGAAAGTGTATAGTATATATAAAAAAACAATAATAATAATAAACAAATTGCAAAACATAAAATAAAAAATTAATGTTACAGCTTCATTTTATTTTGCCACAGCAGTAAACAAACAGAACATTAGACACTGATAGGCTTTCTTATTTCTTTTTTTATTTTCGTTGAAACGCTAAAGTTCACTTGCTTTGTGTAACTGACAAGCGATTTCCAGGAGTCGCCACCTGTTTCCAAAACAGCATTTTTTTGTGAAGGTGAATGCAACCTATAAATGATGAGCGAAACAGACACTTGACATCCGTAATCAAGCTGAATGCAATGATGTCATCAATAAGCAAAGAGAAACAGTGTACGGCACTCCATCTAAATGCTCGCTAGAGTATCGTTGGTCAACAAAGTATAACATTACTCTTTGATCGAACATTGCGTTCAGAGGTTTTTGGAATCAGCCCCCAGCAGTGGCCAAGCACATGATTGTCGTAAGACATGTAATCTCGAACCACTTGGAGCTGCTCTGGCATCACTAACTCTTGGATCCCATAGCCTCAGTATTTAAACATATATTTGTAAATGCTACAATGTTAAATGGAAGGGATTTGTGTTTCTTGACAGGGGTAATTTACAGAAAAATAAAAGTGTTATGCTGTATTTTTGCATCCAAGGGTTTTTTGGTACTGTCCAACAGTCAGACAGACACAAGTCTCCTTCTAGCCGCCATGATGTCAAGTCATGAATCAGCAGCAGTGAGGGATTGAGGTGTATCCTGTGGGTGCCTTCAACTCTGTGTGTATTGTGACCATGTTAGTTTCCATTTTGTAGTTTAAAATCTATAGAACCACTTTTGTTTTAGAGCACCCCGCCCCCCTCATGTGCCCTCAACCACCATGGACTTGCATAGCTAGTTTTTGGGGCATTCTACAGTGCTCCTAGATGACCATGGGCATGGACATACAGGATCAGCAAACTCTGGGGAATCTGTATCCAGGAGTATCATGGACAACAATTCTTGCACGGGGCCAAACCATATCATTTCCTAGGAGCATATTTCTTAATTAGCAGTTTCTGTGTTATTTTTGTGTTAGGATGATGGAAGAATGTTGAGACCATAATACTAATATATCATCTAGCAGTTATGACCCAATACATCTGGTGAAGGGTAACTGTATCCATATTTTTTGTTGGTAATCAGTCAAGTACCATGAATTATGGGTGTGCAGTGTGGCCCCAGCAACTCTGTGTACACACAGGTGTGACCACGTACTCTGTATAATTGCCACCTGCGTCTGCCAGCCACACCGGCTGAACAATCCACAAACCCCTGAGATCTCACATTGTCCATCATGTTAGCTAGTAGGAGGAAACTGGCACCCAGGCATTTAAATTTAATTCCCATCCAAGAGTCAGCCAGACACACAGCCAGCCAGTCTTGGGACCCTAGATGGTGCATATGTCTAAGAATGTTATAAATTATTAATTCCCAAGAAAAAACTTTACTCAAACTGATATTACCAAAAAATTTCCCATAAGAGAGAAGCAACACACAATTTTAGTGTAAATATCTTTATAGAACCAATTAAATATTACTATTTTCTGTATGTGACTGTAACTGGAATGACCACACAGGTTTTTTTTTTGCAGAATATGATATTCTCAAACAACTTACATAATTACAACACAACACATAGAGAAACTTACCCTGCTGTATAAAGTATGTTCTCAGTATTTGGGTCACAGCATAAGGCTGAATTACTAGCTACAGTCAGTCCCAGGACACGTTCCAATTTCACCTAGAACAAAACACCACATTTGGACATGTACACATTTTTGTAAAAGAACAGTTGCATCAAAAATATAGTGTAAAACATGTTTTGACATTCTAAGTGAAAAATTACAATACTTTTACACACATGTTTTGAATGCACAACTTCAAATTAAAATTCTATCCCCAAAAATTAGTTTAAACTAATCCATTTCTAGATTTTTAAAAAAAATTTAATTTCCTTTAGTAAAAGTGAGTGGACAATGAGCTGATTATGTAACATCTCCAATTACATTCCAATGTGCTATTTTTAATTTTCTCTAACCCTATCCTTGAGCCCCACGGACCTCACCACCAAAGTCACAGTCACAATAAATGTACAGCTACTCCAAACCACTCTATCCATACCCCAAAAGAAAAATTGGTTAAATTTTCTTTATCTGTAAAAATGTGAAGTTGATAAGGCAAGGCACACCACTTTTATACTTTATTCATCCCAAAATAAGACTGCCCATTCACTATGACAGGCAAACACAAAGATATCAGCCAACCTCCCGTGGTGCAGTCGGTTGGTGCACCGCCGGTCTGGCGTGAAGGAGGTTCTGGGTTTGAATCCTAGGTAAGGCATAGGTGTTAGGTTAGGTTAGGTTATAGGTTAGGTTATAAGTTAGATGATAAGCTGTCCCCTCATAATCCGTTAGGCATAACACAGAGGGACTTTAATAGACCCATTCCAAATAAAGATTTCTATTGGGTCAACATGCCCAAGGATCAGATTGATAAAATACACTGTAGCCAGATCCTTTTATCTCATCACTCAGCTGCCAAAGATGGCAGGAAGGATACTGAAGAGGTCCCAAAAGTTAACAGTGTGGGCATATGCCTGGTAGAAACAGAAATACCAGTACGCAAAATCACAAATCTCAAATCCCAAAAGAAACAAAAGAGAGCAAAAGTTTTCAGACAGACCTGGCAGTCAATGTCCTGACATACTCCTATGGACCCCAGACACAACCCATTGTCTCCCCAATAAACCCACCTCTGGGACTCTGCCATCTCCAAGATATAATACAGGATGCGGCAAAACATCCTCCCTAATTTGAAGGTCTGATAAAAAAAATTAGTACAAAGTAAAGAAAATTTATTCTGGCCATGCAAAGCTACATATTTGGAAGTTTTACAATTTAAATGGTTTTGAAAAGTAAATCTGTCGTGGTGTCCCTTGCTGTCAATGCACTGCTGAAGGCAAATTCGGAACTATGCCATTACTCTTGCCAACATTTCTGGAGGAAAACCGGCAATTTCTTCATGTATTGCATTCCGAAGGACTGGCAGAGTCCTTGGTAAATGTTTGTAAACCTTTGCCTTGAGATACCCACAGGGGAAAAAATAGCAACATGCGAGATATGATGATCTCGCTGGCTAGGGGAATGATGCCACATGAAGAAATCAAGCGGCCTAGAAACAGCTGTCTCAGCACTCCAAGTGATCGTGTTGATGCATGGGCTGTGGCCCCATCTTGTTGAAATCAAACATTTTGAATTTTCAACTCATTGAGTCTTGGTTCCATGAAATTCTAAACCATTAAAACATATTGATTCGAGGTGGTGATAACAGTAACACCTCCCTCTTCAAAAAAGTAGGGGCCAATGATCCTATTACTTCCCACCACGCACCAAACAATAACACAAGCACAGTGTAGAAACTTTTCATGAAGTTACTCCATTAAGTTAACGAATGTTTTGTTTATTCACACAACTGGATAAGTGAAAATGTGCTACATCACTGAATAAAACAAAAGTATAATGTGGAACGTTTTGAAGGATGTTTCACAGATTTCCATACAATTTTGCCAATTGCGTTCAAACCGTTCTTGGATGGCAACAACTAGTCCTGATGCCAAAATCTGCTGCATACTTTTATCATACAATTGAAGAACTGCTGCACATTTGTGAACTGATCACTTCGGAGACAGCAGAAACGAATGTCTTGCTGCCTCAATGTTTTCTGGAGTTCTAGCATTCCATGGTTATCCTCTTCCCTTTTTCAACATAGCATCACTTTCCCTGAAATTCAATACCCATAGCTTAATGCTTTTACGATCCAGAACCAGAGCACGAGGGACATGCTGAAAGCGTGTGCAAAATGCACATTGAGCAGCAATGACAGAATTACCGTATAGAAGGAACATTTTGACAACGAACAACCATTGTTCACCTATCCACTGCATCTTGTGGACTAAATAGTAGACAGCTAGCCAAATGTCTCCCACTCTAGTGTCGGTCTGCATTCTGTAGGGCTGATAGAAGAAGGGTGGACTGGTTTGAATTGACACTGAATGGGGGACATTTGGTTTGCTGTTTCTGTTTAGTCCAGAAAATGCCTTGGGCGGGCATTCATTGTCCAATTTAATCACTCGTATTCCTCCAGAAATACTGGCTAGTGAGATTGTATCCTTCCGAACTTGTCTTCAGCAGTGCATTCACAGCGAAGGACACCACTTGACAGATTCACTTTTCAAACCTATTTTAGTTGTAACTTCATTTTAATCATACCAAATTAGGGAGGGTGATTTGCCACAGCCTGTATAAAGTTCTGGAAGAACTCTCAACCTACTTTTCTTCCTAATGTGTGGAAGAACATTCTCTAATATCTCTATACAAATTGAAAAGTATTACTATCGCCCTAGAATTACACAACAGTAAATGCTTGAAGATTATCCCTGTTATCAATAACTTAGATACACAGACAATTTAAATTTATCAATTATTATTATATGCCTCCATGGATGCTAGATTTGGATTATGTTGACAGTTAAAATACTGTACATCTTATATCTGAAACAGTTGGGACCTGGACCATTTTGGACAACAGGGGTTAATTTCTCCAAATGGTAGTAAAAGTTTGTCATATACAGAAAAATTTACAACATAGGCTCCAAAATATATACATATAAATTTTGCATTATTAAAGTTTTTGCATCAGTAAATTTACGAAATTTTGCCACAATCTAATTTTTGTGGTTGTAGAACAACACTTCCTTTTGCTTGATATCACACATGCCTTAAAGCCATTGCATGATGAGGGATGCAGGCATGTGTGTGCACCAATGCACATATGCATGTGTGTGTGAGATACACTTGTGCACGCATGTGCACACATACATATTCAACCACACACAAATGTTTATAAAGTCATTCAAACAAAGAGTTACATCAGCAGGACATAATTGGTTGGTAATTATCAAGAATAGGGGTTTTCCCGAAAAACAGTACAATAATATCTATAAATGGTATATATGGTAATTACTAATCACACTTAATAGGAATTTCACTGCGGCTTGTAGTATATACTATGAAATGTGACAGTTATGATAAAACACGAAAATTTATGTCCAACATATTTCTATCAGGTTGCTAAATCGTGTTCAGTATTAGTATACTTTTGGAAACCAAACCTTAAATCACAAAACATGATTCACAGGATATATTTATGCTGACACACTAAGGTTGTACAAGTATAAATCACGGTAATCAAACAGTGTCAGAATATAATTTAATTCTGTTGAATTTCTCAAGGCTTACCTTGTCTATATTCATGAGAGGATTGTACTATATAACATATTAATAGTAGTAAACATATACATATAGTATATCATTTAAAAAAATGTTCAAAGATGTTGTTTACAAGCAGTTTGTGTTTATCACCATGATATATTCTTTGAACAACAATGCACAGACACAGGAAACAAATGTCCATCGATTGTGATCTTCTGGGGTCATATTTATCTATTTCACGTGACGGTTGTATGCTGGGAGTGCGCAAAATGTCAGTGTACCGTGTGAATTTGATCATCCGAAGGCTTGTGGTTCACGAGTGCTATTAAGAGTGTTTCTTTGCCATTATTTCCACATGAGGTGTTAAATCAAATTATTGTGTGAAAATACGAGGGTTTCTTTGCAATTATGTCCACGTGAAGTGTTAAAATAAAATTGCTGTGCGGAAATACGAGTGTTTGCGGAGTTTACACAAATTGAATAGATGTTAACGTGTCCTACGAGGGCTGATTCAGAAGTCATGGCAACTATTGTTTAGCTCCTAAAAATGACCCAATACAAGAAATGTACTACAGTGGAACCCTCTTATAAGGTTCTTCAGGGGTCCACAAGAAAGTGACACTATAAGCAGGAAAACACTATAAGAGGGAAACACAAAAATTCAAGAATTTGGACACCAAAAGATATAAAATTATGCACCGTAATAAACACACAACTCTACATAATTAACAAAACAAATATTTCTTTTAAATACATAATCTTTTAAGAAATTTTATCTCCTGGTTGCGAAATCATAAAATTAANAACAAAACAAATATTTCTTTTAAATACATAATCTTTTAAGAAATTTTATCTCCTGGTTGCGAAATCATAAAATTAATATACGAGTAAAAGATTATTGTACACGAAAAACAAGCACAATTGTTCGTGGCAGTTTGTCTCCTGGTACCAAAGCACACAACATTGTCTACAAGCAAAATACATAACATAAAATCTTTCATGGGAGTTTGTCTCCTGATTGCATCAATGATTCGGTTCAGAGTAGTCACTGGGATTTCAAAATTCAAAGGAATTGCTGTACGTGTTCTACCGGGATTACTGTCCACGTGCTTGATTAAGATTAACTTTTCAGCTAATGAAAATGCTTGTCTTTTCTTAGAGGCACTCATTTTAATTTTTCACTAAAACTGTTTCAAGGATGAATTAATTTTCACTACATAAATATTAACTGGGCATGTGC
>NQII01000457.1:443564-456024 GCA_002778355.1 Clitarchus hookeri | reverse complement strand
GGAGAAGCCAGCCGCGTGCAACAGACCAATAACAGAGGCCGACAAACGGGACGTACGGCGGGAAGCATCCGAGAAAACCCGGGCCATCAGCGGACGGGCGTCGACGAGCACGGAGCGGGTCGCCAACGACGGGCCGCCAACGAGAGTCCGAAGGCGCGGAGCGATTCCGGAAGAGCCAGCCGACATCAGACGCAGAGTCCTGCCAGTCCAGTTCACCAGATCTCAACTACGGGACCAGGTACCAGCACAGCAGCCAGATAAGTACAGTCATCCAGCGTATGTGAAGGACCCTGAGTAGTGTTCCGCGAGTGCTACGAGTATCTAGACTCACCCAGCAAGTATGAAGCAGATTATCCCCCCCCCACAACGCGAACTATACGTTATCTACGTACAGGAACGGGAGGGAGTTGTCTCGAGAACTTGTGGGTCAATTAACTTGTTTTAAAGCAAAAATAAAACTAGATTGTTTTTTTTTTAACTCCAGTCGCCCTGTGTTTACTTCAGTAGTAAATTGGTCCTTTAGACAACAGTGTCAATCACCTTCCTCCAAAACCTCAGCTCTGGGAGTTGTCAGTTGGTGTGCTCTTTTCAACAAAAAGAGATCTAATAGGAGTATGATGTGTATGTGTGTGTTGTTTTAGTTTTCTTTATGTGTTTAGTTTATTTATTATTATCACATCAATGACAATGGATAACAAGTGAACTCCAAATAAAAAAAAAATTACACTTCAAGTGAACCACTGTATGATTGCATCGACTGAGACATGATAAGTTCATTTCAATTATTTCATAGGTTAACTTATTGGTCAGTTTACGGAGTTTCTCCAACTTTTTTTACATCAAACTAGGTCTAGTACTTAAAAATTGAAAATCTTTATTCTTAAACAAACATGTAATTGAAAGTTTGGTTTATCCAAAGGTTTAACAACAAAATAATCAGAGTTTTAAGTTATATGTACCTGTGCTGGTGTAGTGGTGTCTGTTTAACTGAACCGGCAAAGATTAAAAACCACAACATACAGTACAGTACTCTATTCTCAAAATCAGAGTTCACTTTGTTATTATTTATTTGAACCAATACCAAAGTAAGTATTCGTGGATAAAGAGGAAGATAGGAATTATTGGCTGTATGGCCGTATAGGTGAAGGAGAGCCTATTATTATTATTATTTAAAATTTGGTTTGTTGTTTTCCTCTGAAAATTCTGTTAACATTAATCTATGGAGACTTATAGTATACAAAATCGCACTGCTTTTTTTTTTGAGTTCATTTACGATTAAAATTTTATTATAAATATAACAATTAAAAAGTTTTCACTAAAACCATTATTATTGTTTTATTTAAGTTAGCTTTCATTCCATATTTTTGTGTGATCGAGCAAAGGGAAATAAATCCTCTTTCTTACAAAGGAAAGCAAAGTTTAATGTTCGTTTATCTATATGTTGCCCCGATAACTCCCAAATGCATTGACCAATTTTGATACACAGTTACACTAGCCCAACTCCTCAGACGAGTTCGTTTTTTGTCGAAATTGGTCAAGTTAACCTTAGAATGGCGGCTATTACAAGTTACCTGTAACTGGGATGTTATTCAAGATATTTCAATAAAGCTTTGGTAGGAACTAAGTTTGGTTTTATTGTAAAGAGAATGTATTAAAACGTTCTAGTTCTAGCTAGTGATGACACCACTGTATTATATAGTAGCCCTTTATTTAGGTTCTTTTGCTATTCTTACTGTTTTTTCAGGGCTCAGAAGAACAAAAAAGGGCAGAGTTCGTTACTGTCTTACTTTTTCTCAGGCCCAGCAAGCAAAAAGAAACGGTGTTTAGAAGATGAATCACCAGAACGAGGTGCTTTGAAACATGATCCAGAACCACCTGTAGAAGATATGTTAGGCTCGTCATCCGCTCAGTCGTCCACAACTACCAAGTACAATACTCCTGCAAATGAAGGGCGTAGGCCAAGTCCCAGCTGTTCCTCCAGTTCAACTGATCAATTGTCAATAGGGCTAATTAATAAACGTGATCCTGCTCATGGTCCAGCTTTGGTTATGGCACATGTTAGGGAAGGCTAATTTCAACAACGAGATTTAAATTTACCTAAAACTAATGGAAGGAAATTTAGGCCAGAGTGGAATAAAATGTTTTCTTGGTTGGAATACAGTCCTCTCAACTATAAAGCAATCTGGTTTTGTCTGCCGTGTGTTTTACAACCCAGAAGAAAAAAACAATGCAGAAGATGTGTTTACAGTCAGTGGGTTTTCCAAGTGGAAGAAAGCTGTAAAAGTATTTGAGAATCATGAGAAGAATAACTCGCATAGGAGTAGTAACACTAAACTCAATTCTCTAAAAGAAGCAGACAAAAGTGGCACTGTTGTTGAAGAAGTAAATCAACAGTATTCAGAAGAAGTACAACAAAACAGATTGTATTTAGGAGCTTTGTGCGAATCATTGATATTTTGTGGTAGGCAATCTATTGCTCTAAGAGGTCATGACGAATCTGCAGATTCGAAGAACAGAGGAAACTTTTTGGAGTTGATGAAGCTTCGTTCGAAAGATAGTAATTTAATAAAGAAGTTCTACATTGAGCATCAAAAAAATTTTCAGTACACTTCAGCGACTTTCCAGAATGAGCTACTGTTCATTATTGGGGAACAAATCAAGCTGCACATTGCCAAAGAAGTTAAAGAGACAAAAGTTTTTGCCATTATAGCTGATGAGACTCAAGACATAACAAAGCACGAACAAGTAGCTATTTTCTCGAGGCATGTCAATGATAAGTTAGAAGTTCACGAGTCATTTGCAGGGTTTTATCGTGCTAAAAAAAACTGACGGCGAAACACTGGCAAATGAACTTAAGAACGTTTTGATTTCACTGGACTTGAAAATTAAAAATCTGCGTGCTCAGTGCTATGATGGGGCCTCAAACATGAGGGGCCCATATAAAGGAGTGGCAGCTATAATTATGCAAGAAGCCCCAACGGCAATGTACATTCACTGCAATGCACATATATTGAACTTGTGCAGTGTAGGCTGTTGCACAAGCATGATTTCAATAAGAAACACGTTCTTTGTACTTCAAAGTCTTTACAACTTTATTGAGAAATCAACTAAACGACATGCTGTTCTTGAAAACATTCAAAAAAGTGCAAAAAGCTTTAGTGGTGGAACAGCAACATTGAAGTCTTTGAGTAATACCAGATGGGCTTGCCGTGTCGAAGCAGTGGGTTCTTTGTTAAATAATTTTGAAACCACTTTGACTCCTCTACAAGAAATTGCACAGACAAACCCTGACAGTGGTGGACAAGGCAATGCTTTGTTAAAAAGTATGGAGGACTTCAACTTTGTATTTGACTTGTTATTACTCAGGAGAGTTCTAACACAATGTGACTTACTGTCAAAGACCCTTCAGGCAAGCAGTGTGACCTACGAAGTTGTGAAATCTGTTAAAAACAGCACACTTGAAGTGTTACAATCCTTCAGAAGAGATGAGTTTTTTACTCAGTTGTTCAATCACTGCACAGAAATCGCTGACAAGTGTGGGTTTAGAGCAGCCGAGCTGCCAAGAAAGGATAAAATTCCCTCCAAAATTGGGGAAGGGAGTAAAGCTCCATTTGAATCTGTAGAACAGTATTAAAAAGTTTCAATCCTTTGGCCAGTTATTGACATCCTAAACTAGGAGATAGAGGTCAGGCTTCAAAAAAACAACCTAGATGTACTTACTTAAGCAAAGCTGTAAGTGGAACTGACGTAGACATAGCCAGTGTACAGTATGTGTGCAAATATTACACTTTGGACAATGAACTTCTTCTGTCTGAACTGAGATGTTTTTACAAAATGGAAGAGTCAAAAAACAAAAATACACAAGAAAGAGCTGCAGTTTTTGTAGAGAAGTCTTTGAAAAGTGTGTTCTGTCTACTTTTTGAACTTTACAGTTTGTTTTTTACAATTCCAATGAACTCAGCATCCTGTGAGAGGTCTTTTTCGTGCTTGTGGCGGTTGAAAACATACACAAGGAACACGATCGGCCAGGAGAGGTTGTCCTCGTTAGCTCTTTTCGCTATCGAAAGGAGTGTTGATGTAGACATTTCCAAAGTTATTGATGACTTTCATTCATGCCAAAAGAGAAGACTTCATTTTGTATGAAAATAACTTATGATAAAATTGAGTAAAAGTTAAATAAAGCTTTGTTTTTTTTGTATGATGTTTGCTTGATTTTTACTTTCATGATAAAAAAACAGGCTGAGCACTCAATCAATTAAAAATAGGCCTACTCTTGAGTTGTGTGTGAACGATATTTACTTTACAAGCGGTTTGGTTATTAATACAAGTAATTAACAATGAATGTTTTAGGGTAAATAGAGAATGTTAGCAATTATTTTGTGGTAAAAATAGTCTGAAAAAGCTTTAAAAACTAACAATTTAAGGCTAGTTTTTTTTTTATTTTCAGGGGGAGGACCCCCAGTCCTCAGTCCCCCTTCCCCCTTCCATACCGCCCAACAGGCTTTGCCACCCCAGTTAAAAAGCTGAAATGACGCTACTGCTGTAAAGTGAGCTTAAAGTCTTGCTAAATTGCTCATTTCAGCCCATTGGTTGCGGATCTTTCTGGTTACAACAATATAAACACTGCCATGTCACTTTCTGCTGGTGTTTACAACAGCTGGCTGATATGTCCACTGTATACTCATCAAATAAACAACAAAGGGTAATAAATGAGCATTATAAAATTGCACACATTAATTTCAGGAAATAGTAGGCCTATTGATTTGTGAATATTGATGTTCATGATTCTTTTTCTGCTTAGACATAAATTAATGCCTTTAACTACGGTCAACACTTCCAAAGGCATAAGAAAATATGTTTGATTTATGTCGTCAACAGAATAGCAGAAGATTTAAACCTTATTTTTCCAGTTATAAAAACAACGCCAAGACATTTTGAACGTTCACCTTTAAAAACTGTGAATAGCTGATACGCTGGCCATTAAAGAAAAGCACACTTTTAGAGAATAAAGTGTATTTTTACTCCTCCATGATGAAGACAACGTGCCTTAAAGAATTGTTAAACGACCTAAGAATTACATTCAACAACATTTAAGAGTAGAATTATACTGCATAAATACCTCAAAAATAAATATTTTAATACAAAACTACGCACAAGCAAATGGCGGCCATCACTATTACATTATGAGTAACGAAAACAACTCTCATGAATCTCAATGAATGAACACAATTGATCCAAATTTTTACAGCAAACTTCAACAGTAATATTTGTCATTCTATGCAAGTTTAATGAAAATGTCGTCAGCCACGTAGTTTTTAAAGCACATAATACTAAAGTTTCTAAAGCTTACGAGAAAAATCACTTTTCGCTAATAAAATTTATTAAATGCCTTCACTCATATGAACATAACTTTATACCAATACTAAAAACACAATACCTAGCAGATGACAATGTATTTCATGAAAATGCATCCACACATTTAATCTAGAATTCAATTTTGCCACAAATTACTTACCTTGAAGTTGCAGGCAATTCTGAAATTACAATTTTAGAGTTAATACGTGTGTCACTTGTTTTGAAACAATAACAGCATAAAAATGTTTTATACTGCATGTGCCAAATTAGTTTAATATTAGGTATATGTTAAAACAGTATCATAACGTCCATCCAAACAGTAAAATTTGTATGATCTGATATATCAAACAGTAAGTACTAATTAGTTGCCATCTTAGATGTTGTCTGATGTAGTTGTCTCGTCATCCACTAGAGTGAACCACTGGTGCCGGTAATGTTGTTTATTGCTGCTAGAGTGTGCCACTGTTGTCCGCCATCTTCGATGTCCCTGAGACCTTAGATCAACTATCGCCTGCTAGGGTTGCCTGATTACTCACCTTCATTCAAGCTGCACATCTTTGCTTCTGGAGTTGACCACCAGGAGAGCAGCTATTTTGGTATTATTTAATTTCAAGAGCTCAAAATATAGTTTGGAATAGGGGGGATTGAACTGCCAGATGTTGTGTCGCCAGCATGGTGGACGTCTTAGACCACTCGGCTATCGGGACATGCTAATAAGAAGGTTTCAATAAGGTATATATAAAATTACAACACTCTCACTATTTTAATTTAAAAATTTAAATTTTTCAGTTTCCAATTTTTTTTATAATTTTAGCAAAATCAAATGGTACAATAGGCCAGAACCAGGGGGACACAACTAGTCTAAAGACAATTTATTACATTGACAATCATATAGTTTATTTTTAAAATAGAGGGAAAATGTGGTGCAATAAAATATTAATTTAAATATCTGCCTGCCACCTTGGATCATTAATAATTATATCAGTTTTCATAGTAAAATAACAGCAGTGTGTGCCATTGCAGAACGTAATTCTATTTTCTACTATGTCCTCAATTTGATGTAAGTTTAAAAGAAAAACAAGTGAGTTATGTTGCAGCAACCAAGGGCATCAGAGGGAGTATTGATCCCCCCAATACCCCTCCCATCATGACCCTCCTGGACCTGTGTCACCCCACCCCTCCTGCCATCCTCCATCCCCAAATTCTCATTTCTCCCAAACCATACCTATTTTCCCCTTGGGTAGTTTGTCGGAGCCTATCAGTCGCCTTCTACTGCATGCATATACCAGCATATGAAAGGCCTTGGGACCCAGTATCCAGCCTGCTGCTGCCATCGTCGTCAGTTGCTCGAATCGCTCGCCTTAAGTATACAGTTTATTTCTCGTGTGGAATTTCTTCATTGCCAAGCAGCAGATGTTTGAGTGCTGTCCCAAGTGGGCAGAAAATAATTTTGGCAATCATCGCATATGGAAGGCTACGGTTGCTTGCGGCTCAAGATCCAGAAAACGAACTCGCCTTTCTGCCGAAAGAGTTCCTGCTAATGTATGTACAAACACCATGAAGTTCGGTACATGTACAAGAGACTTCCAGTCTACCTGCAGCAGCACAAATATATTCGTGACTGCCTGCCCTATAAGGAGTGCTTCGAGGGCTGCACCGCTTCCATTTCGGACACTCCTCATTCCCGCAGCTGGTGCAAGGTGGGACGTCACACAGCCACCACCTCCTCCATCATTGAAGGGTCCGCACAGTGAAAAACATAAACGGCTCTATAGACCAGGTGACCGCCGACCTCATGCAGCTGATCACATCACGTCTCCGACCCAGCAACAGCACCACTTCACCTCATATGCGACAATTGGCTTCCAGCACATGAGGGCTCCCCGCATACCACTATTGCCACCAGCACCATTTCGTTGATGCCCACCACAGCTACTCCCATCCCACCGCCACCATGATTTTCGATGCATGAGATGACTTACACCAGCTCCTTCGCGTTAGGTGTGGTGAAATGTTATCCCAACGCCATCTCTGGGTTCCAGAGAGTAGAGTACTGGCTGGGCAACCCACGGTATGAGGATGCTGAGAAAAACATAGAGGCCTGCGATGGTGTGAATCATGCCCATCTATACTACACCCTGGTACCTGCATACAACCCAAGCATCATGAACGCCGTAGGCAAGTCAAAAGTTTATTTTATGGATAGAATCCGGTGCAATGGTGAAACCTGTGTACAGTCGGTTCACAACTAGAAGAAACTTTTGAAAATCAACATTTGAAAAAACACCCTAGCCATTAGCTACATGCATATAACATTACAAACAGCGGCGAGCGCGGATACAGTTATGCCGTCAGGTTGCCAGCACAAGGAGAGCAAAAGTTTTAACGTAATTGTTAATTTATCGCTTACAAATAGGTGTCGAAAAGACTTTTATCGTATTATGCAGATTATTAATGACATGATGCTAACGTATTTAGATTTCAACATCTTTTTCATATTCACATGATCCCGCTCAAGGTGAAAGCAGAGCGGCCATTTCTTTACTAACCAGCGTTCCTTGTGTTGTTGACTGGGTGTGGTTGACACACATGCCAGAGAATTTGTGAGATTATCTTGTTTAACCTACAATAATTAATTTATTGGTTTTTTTTTTACTAATATCCGCTCTTTATTATTTGGTTTTTAATAACGTATGATTTTAATTTGTGCTAACTTTCTCGTACTGTTTCCTTTTGCTTCTGCCATATAAGAGATTACTCGTAGTGCGTTCTCACGTGTTTAATATTTTAAAAATTTATTTCAGGTTTGCTTAAAATTTTATTTAATGTATTTTACGTTGTATGTTGCGGTAGTTTTTGTGTGCAGTTATGAGTTCTAGCAAGGTGAAGAAAAGAGAAGTCGCCACTCATCAACGTCAACAGGACATCATTAACCTCACAGAATCGTTGTATTCCCTAATTAGCCGAGGGGAAAGGAAACCCTGCAGCGTCGCAGAAAGAGCAGCAGAAATGTTGAAACTCTCCAGATCCACAGTACGAAGGTATGTTAAAATATATGTATAATGTATTCACGGTAACTTCAAGATTTTCTGAAGCCCTGCTAAAGATCTACTTTCAGGGACCCGATTATGTATCCTTCCGCAGTATGTAAACAAAACATTGCCATGTGACACCTGTCAAATATTTTGCAAACAAAAACAGTACCATGTTGGAACTCTCAAATATTTTGTAAACAAACAGTGCCATGTGGGAACTGTCAAATATTTTATTAACAGTGTCCATGTGGGAACTACCAACATTTATTTTTGAAGAGAAACAATGCCATGTAATCTTAACTGTCATATACTTTAATAAAATTCTCCAAATGTCATTTTAAAAAATGCTAATCAATTTAGCAAAATATTGTAATACATACAAAAAGGTATATTGAAGTATATATCGGAACTGTTAATTATATAATTTAATTAAAGTTTACTTATTGTATTAAGATTTATTTACATATTTGGTGTAAGGAAAAAGTTAAATTTTACATAATAAACTTTTGGAAGTAGCACTCAGGTTAAAGATTTCACTGTGATAAATGGTACCGTATTTTATCGCATATAAGTGGCACATTTTATTTAAAAAAAAATTTATTGAAAACTTGGGGTGCGACTTATAAGTGAGAAAAATTCCTCCAGCCCCGCACTAACGTTTCATTTACTACGAATTCACGGCCCGCGGCTCGATTTCCAAACTCTTCAGCGAACAAAATCACTTTCATTTTGAAACCTGCGGTGTAGGTACATCTCTGTTCCATCAAGAACTGTCGCGCTTCTTCACTGCAACATAAAAACAACACTATGCGGCGGAAAGACGAGTCACGGCTAACATTTGGCACTGAAGAACCAACGCTAATGTGCTGCCATCTCTTGGTCTCCACAAAAAGCTTTCGAAAATAATCGATTATCAGTTGGCGGCGACCAAAATTCGATTCCTTTGCATTCTTTGCGAAGGGAATAACGTAACGGAAATATTCAAATGCCTTTCTATATTTTGCACGTTTATTTGATAAACTGCAGAAATAACAACGCTAATACTAAAATTACATCTTAACCTAGAATTATCTTGTAAGTAGAAAGAATGTGTTACGTTAGTTTTATAACCACAATTCAGCGTCTCCAATATGGCGTGGTTATACTTCTGAAAAAAACGTGCCCAAACGAACAAGATGGAGTGTACGAGTCCGCTGGACAACAACTGAAATTTATTTAATTTCAATTAATAACGGTGAAATCTTTACCCATGAGTGCTACGTAAAAATGTAAATATATAGTTTAGCAATATTAACTTTACAATTACGGCATTAAATTTATACATATTAATATTTAACCTACGAACTATTTCTTTTCAGCTATAACCAACATGTCCCTTCAAAATCCGTTGTTAATTCATACGGACTTTTAACAAATTATTATAATTTATTGAAAAAATATACTTAAAACTTAAAACAACCAATTTATATAGTGCTTCAGTGCTAAAAGCAAGACAAAACCTTTTTCCATATATATATTTTTTATAACCAATTGAACATGTAACTCTAGGGTGATTTTTCAAAGGTTCTTTTCAAAAGTATCGAAGATACCGTGAATGGATTATAGTATTAACCATTGTGTTTACAAGAAAATAAAGAAAATTTTTTAATTACTTGATAACTTCGTCAAACGTTGTCTACGTGTCTTTTTAACGTTTTTTGGGTAGTTATTAAATTTAGGGGCTTTTCTGTAAAAATAAGACTAATTCACGGAAAATGGTATATTTCCACTACTAATGATGCGGGACACAAATATACGACGGGCATTAACGTCCGACTAATTTCGTAACATGTGCCCACCTAACCTAACAGAACCTAACCCCACGATGGGTGAATCACTATTTTACATTTTTAAACTAACCTAGGATTTTTGGATTTTACACTAACCTAGGATTGTAGGGTTATGTAGACTCAAATGTGAGTGTGTGAATCACCTAACTAAAAGGTGGTATTACAATGTGTAATTAAAAATAAAAACTACTTTGTGTTGGAATTTGTGTACCCATGCAAGGGATTCTTCATAAGCAACCCAATATATACAGCGGAAATTTATTATAAAGACAACTGACAATGGTAAGGAAAATTGCCTCTATAGTGAGTTTGTTATAGCCAATTAATTTTATATAGGTTATGGAGAGATGGTGCATTTTAAGATTCTGAAGAAGGAGCTTGTTTTGTATTTATAAGTTACATTGCGGCATTAATTGCCATTGTTATACGTCACTAAATAGATTACAGTCGATATAACTGGAACTTCCCCTACTATTAAACATATCTGTATCACTTCACTAAACACGAGAGGACATCGTAATTGATGAAATCGCAGTCATAATCTTTTAAGTAAACAATTGTGTATTCATGCATTTCCCCAACACCGCTGTTCTACAGCCATTGTCTTAGTTATTGTAAATTATCAGTGTCATATTTTTCACTTTCAGTGCTACTTAGCCAACCTAATTTGCATAATTTAAAAAGGACCATAATTCAGTTTCTGGGTCAACTACAGTTACTGATACCAAAAACATAGAAGGGTCATCGTCATGGACAATGCACCATATCACAGCACACAGGTGTGAGCACCAACCTTTGTTTTTGAATAAATAAAATGTTTATATTGTTTGCGACATTTTAGATTCTGTGCTAGTCAACACAGGTATCAGGAAAACAGTTACATGTAATATGATAAAAAGTTTAAGAATGTCTAGCACAGTAGTTATAGACATTCTTATCACTTTCACATAATAGAAGTCTCCAATCATACATTTGGTATCCAATAAATACTATGCAACCAACAGTTTATGTTTTGGAAAGAATTGTGCTTATTTCAAACATTCTGTACAACAGACATACTGTTGGCAACATTCAAGGGTAATACATTTTAATTTGTTGTATCGTGTGGTGATTTCAGCTGGAGAAGTTCCCCAACAGTAGCTGGAGGAAGGATGCCATCATCAATTGGCTGCAGGAGCACAACATTCCGTTTGCTGTATCCTTTTTTTGCAAAATCTTTTTGTGTAGTGTTAAATTGTAGGGTAATGTTGTTGAGCATTGCTTTATAGCATTATATGTAAAGTAGCAGTCTACATCAGAGAGCAGCTATTGAAGCATGTCATTTTTTTGAATAATTGGTTTCTAATTTTTGGAGTGGAAATGGATGTATTCATTTCTTTTTTTTTTTATAGTTGCTGCTGTGTTGAGTTGTTTATGTACTTTTTTGTTTTGATCTATGGTAATTCTGTAGCAAAAGGAATCACTACAATCCATAAGTTATTACCGGTACTAACTAACTAATAAATAAACAGTATTTATAAGTACTGCAGCTTATGCCTTTAGGATNCCATAAGTTATTACCGGTACTAACTAACTAATAAATAAACAGTATTTATAAGTACTGCAGCTTATGCCTTTAGGATGTTTTAACTTAATGCAAAATGGAGATGTTAGGATACACCATTGTCAGCTTATTTAATTATTGTAAACAACAGTTCTCTCTAATATTTTGTTTACTGGAGCCATATTTTTTAGTTATATTTAATTTGTTATTGTCATTTCTTTACTAAATCTGTGGCACACTTATTTTGTTCCTACTCTAAGCATTTGCTTAGTAACATGTTTCAATTTAATTGTTTGAATATTAGACATTAGTAAAACCAATGTCTTTTCGTATTAGTTTTAAGTTAGATTTTTGTTTGGAAAAATATTTTAAGATAGCAACACATTAAATACGGGCCCGGAGCCCAACTAAAACATAAACACAGCAGCCTACCACCGGCTCAATTATTTGAACAAAGTCTGTCGGGTTGCATTTTTTGTTGCAAACCGACTATAACAGTTATGGGAACTTCAGTTCCTGACCTCGTGACGGCACAGCCATCCGGGGGCTTATGAGAGATTGGCAGTGCCATGTTTATGTTGTTGGATGGACTCCTCGAATGTTGACACATTTCAATGCAAAGTATTGTGCCACATATATAATATGTAATCAAAGTGAAAGTTTTTCTCCCCCACCCAACCCCCCAGTCAAAATCAAAC
>NQII01000457.1:388084-443503 GCA_002778355.1 Clitarchus hookeri | reverse complement strand
AACACATGTACACACACACAGTGGAATGTAAACATTGCATGTAAACATTGCCATGTGACTACCACATGGCAGTCACATGGCAATGTTTGTTTACCTTTGGCGGAAGGATACGAAATGGGCTTGAAAGTAGACCTTTAGCAGGGCTTCAAGAAAGTCTCTTCCAGTCCTGAACCGACTATAGTGTACAACATGAGACCGGACATAACCCTACCATGCAGCACCAACGAACTGTTAGAAACACACCGGATGACTCGGTGATTACAAGCATCACAGCAGCACGTCAAAAAGTTACCGGCAGTTCTGAATGCATTTACAAGTGATGCAGAAGAAGCAGTTCCAGGTACCAGACAACTGATTCACCAGCAGCAGCAGTGTAAAACGGGTAAGAATTCAACATTCCACGTAGGGGAAGTCATCAACGGAACCACCAGTCCAAGTAAATTTGCCACAATGTATTTTCTTTATAGGTTAAGTTGATAATATTTACTTATGTCGTTAAAGTAAGTGTGCAATAATGGCACAATTTTCAAATAATACGGTAAATGAAAGTGTCAAAAATGAAACTCAGTGTAAATCATCAGAAATGTACAATATTCTGTTATCCTTACAGAGAGGAGTACAGGATTAGTAACAAGGATAGAAAGAGAAGGGGGAGGGAAGGGGGAGGGGTTAATCGGAAAAGAAAATTTTCGAAAATGTATCAACATTAACTGCCCCAAGTGAGGGTAATAACAATATTGATATTGTTTTACAGAAACAAATTGAAATTGCTAGCAGGAATGAAGTAAACAATGAATTAATTACTGATTGTGACGATGTAAGTAATGAGTTTAATACTGAGGGTAGAAATTAAGTTGTAGGTTACTCAGTTCCTTTAAGTGAAAGTCAATTGCTGAGGCAGGTTGATAATTTTGAAGTGTGTATCTAACTGTTGTATAGTGAATTAAATACATCGAGGAGAACTACAGTACAGGAAGGGAGACTTGAGGTTTGGGGGGTAAAACAAAACGTTTCTAAAGAATTTAAGCGGCGATTGGGATCAACTGTTATATTGCACCAGGCGAGGTTTGCTGAGAGCACAGTATAAATAATACAAGGTTATTGTGAGAATGGTAGGTTTGTAAGGCAAAAGAAAAGATTGAAACACAGGGTCAGAAAAGTAATGAGGAAAAGGAAAAGGAAAAGGAAAAGGAGGGGTACGTTTAGGACAGTAGGGAAAAGAAAACTAGTAAAGTACAGTATAAGGAAGGTCATAAGGAAAAAGGGAAGGAAATGGAGATACAAAGTAAGAACTGCAAGGAAAAGAAAGAAGAAACATTTTTATAAATGCAGGCAGACAGATAGCAATTTAGATTAAGAAAATAGATACTTAATTCTTTAATATTTTTATTGTATAGTTTTTTAATACTTTGATTGTACAAGAGAGATAAGTTAATGCTTTTGTTTTGAGGAAAAAGTCCTTTTATTATTTGCTGGCTAGTAGATGGTTATTTTATGAGAATTAATAATTGGGAGTGTGTTTTTCTGTTTGTAGGTTTTAAAAGAGAAATGTACAAGTAATGTCAGTGTATTAATATTTACTATTAGTATTTGAGTAATAGTGCCAGAAAAAAGGAATAGTGTGTTTCAATGTTAATGATCATGTGAGAAAAATAATAATAAGGGATGAAGTAATAACAGCAGACAGTGTAAGGAAGGTTTTAAGAAAGAGAACAGTAAGTAAACGAGTTGTATTTTTTTGTTAAATGATGTGTAATTAAGAACATTAAAGGTAATGTGATGTTGCCAAGAGCATTTAAATGTAATAGTATCATCGTATATATTTTAATATGTAGTATCTTGTATTTATTCAGAGCTGAAGGGATTGCAACTTGTAACCTTAGTTGTAATGTTTTCAAAAATTTTTTTTGGCAAACCTTTGATACAATACAAAAGTGATAATTTCGGGAAATGGATATGACATCATTATAATGTATTATTTTAACTGTATTAGTAGTTGTGTGATTTACTAATGAAGGTTCTAATTGTTAAATACTGGTATGGTATGATTAAAAGGAAAGTTTTTGTTTTGTGAAGATTGCTTCTAGTTAACTGAGGTATACATTTATAATGGTAAAGGAAAATGAAAGTTAATGCAAGAGAAAAGAAGTAACTGTATAATTTATTGAGTGTAAACAGTTGTGTTGAGCAGATAAGCTATGAGAAGAGTTGTTTTACATAAAATGTAATGTTTTTTTTTTAATTGTTTTTGTAACTATTGGGCTCTATTAAGCAGAGTACTGAACAGGAAGTGCTATATAGGAGCAATGCATATTAATAAGTTTTGTTATGGAAGTTTGTTGGAAGTTAACTTGAAATTACGATGAATGTTGATAAAAAGAGTTTTAATGAAAGCAGTAATATTGAATAAGACAAAATGTAAGATTCTTAATAAATATTATTTTACTGTTATTTTGCACATTCAGCATTGACAAATTTAAGTAATGAAGAAGATAAATTGAGAATGTACATGTTGTCTAAAAATATGAAGGTTCAGGTGTTGTATTGTGTTGAGCCTTAAGAAAATGCATATGTAGTGGTAAGATGTTGCTCCAGTTTTTATGGTGTCCTTAGATCATTAGCACAAAGAGTAAGTTTTTTGATTGGGACAGGTCTGAGGCTCCTTTTCATCAGCACTGGCCCAATGAATAAGGCAGTGGCTTTTATAGTTTTGGGCAAACCTAGGTCCCCTTTGTAAGTGTTTGGTGCTGATCACAGCAAGAAACCAGAGTAATGAGAAGTCCACTAGAATAATCATTGGTGTACATTGTGTAGACACTCTTAACCTCAAATTAGAACAACATGTGATTGATTGCAATAAGTGATATGTATTATTTTCTTGCAGCATCCCAGTATATATCTTGTCCCTCTATCTTCTTTAACATATGAAGTGTATATTTTTTATTATGTAAATGAGTTTGATTACCAAAATTGTACACTTAAATTGTTGTTAAAGAGCGGAGGCGCAGTGCAGTGGTTTCCAGAGTAGCCGCATACAAGATAGGTTTCGATTTGGGAAAAATTTCTTTAAAATCTCTCCCAAACCGAGGGGGATAATGTAATGATGCAGTAATAATAAACGGGATACTTGGTTCATTTTTCTTTCGTTTTGTGAGGCTTTACAATATTTAATCAGGACTCGAAGTATTGTTAGTATATTTATCGGGCATACGTTTACCTTTCCTGAAATCTTAGTTTTTGTTCGCATCAGCATTACTAGATAGAAGCTTTCCAACTGCAGTAAACAGTTTTTGTTCTAGAAGTTTGATTATAATTTTACTATGACGCAGTTCGGCATGGCGTGGGGAGAGGTATTCCGGCCCACGCCATGCCCTTATTTGGTCATGTTTTTGGCATCCAGGGGCAAGGAGTGGGGGTGGGCACGGGGCGACTTATACCATGTGTGCCTACCGCCTGCTTGCAGAACAGCGCAAAGCAAAGAGAAACGCAGTAGACAACCAGCTCTCAAAGAGAATGCATCGAGCGTGGTAAATAACCCCCACACCGGCAAACTTTATCCTGCTCAATTATTTCTCCGCCAGTGTGGGAGGTCACTAGGGTGCCAGGAGGGAACTGACATCCATCCTGCCTTCGTAAATTCCTCTTGGGTTGCAAGCTTTAAATGAAGTGAATAATAAATAAACTACTGCGGCGCTGCTCTTTTTGTTTGTCTGGTGAAACTGACTGTTTGGGACTCTGCATATCTGAAGTTCGTATGTGAGCTGTTTCTATTGAATATTAAATACAATTACAGTAAATAAACAGAGACTTGACTTTATTTTATATTTATTTGGCAACTTTTTTTCAGTTTTATGTCTCTACCGATTGAGCAAACCGAGCTGTAATTTCCAGTTGCCACTTCTGGTGACTGCAATGCTACAACAGGTCTGCACCTGTACAGTGTCAGGTAACTGGAGTCTGCACATGTGCATGTGTACGAGCTTCCACGTCATTTTCACATTCTAAATGGTGTCAGATAGCTTAAGTCAGCACCTGTGCATGCGTGGGAAGAGCTGTGTTAGCTTTTTCACAAATCTGCGCCTGCACCTTGTCAGGTAACTGGAGTCCGCACATGTACATGTGTACATAATTCCACGTCGCTTTTTTTAATCCACATAGTGTCAGATAGCCTAAGTCAGCACCTGTGTATGTATGGCAAGAGCTGTGTTAGCATTTTCACAGGTGTACACCTGCACAGAGCTATCTCTAACTTAATATTGTCTATACGAACAGGCAAGTGTAAGAATAAAATGAATGTAAAGTAAGGTAAACAAACTTTTATTTAAAAAAAAGTACATGTACATATTAAAAAATAAAACTTATATTTTTAAAACATTGATAAGTACTATTTCAGAATGTCCTCGTCGACCAAGGAGTCGTCATGTTTTGAGTGTCAAAGCCACCTCACGTCGTTACAGCACATTCTCCACCAAAAATAATATTGGTAAACTTTGTAGGATGGATTTCCTCTGCATGAAAGCCTCTGATGATGGGTTAGCCACGTAGGTCCTCGAGGTAATACATGTGCAGGTACCAATGTTGTATGCAAACCACCTTATACAATTCGGCCAACCAATTGTGACAATAGGCTTTGTGGAATATGCAGTGCTGTTTGGAGATGTTCACCAGGTCACCTATCTTGGCTTTAGGCTTGCATGGGTCCCTCCTCATCGGAATAACGTAAATAGACTGAAGCAGGAAGTTGTACTTTACATCTTTGGGATTCATGCGAGTGGTAGAATGAACGGTAGAACTACACTCGAGGACAAGTTTTGGCAGTAACTCAAGCCACTTGTAAATTCCATTTGCAGTGAAATGTCTCCACAGTTTGGCTTATACAGTTCAGTGAAAATGCCTAACGATGTTGGCTTTGAGCCCATAGTACATGGTATAATGAATTATACTGTACATTCTCATCAGTGCATGGAAAGTTGCATTAAAATACTCCTGACCATCATCAGTGTGGAAATTTTTCGGTATGTGTCCTTCAACAACACGTCTGCCATAGTCTCTGTGACATCACATGCATCTTTAACTTCAGCTGTCTGGCCCCGGTGTACTTGGAAAATGTTTCTATTATGATCAAAATGTAGCGGTGGCCTTTATTCACACGAGCAAAGTCTTGCATTCTGATCAGGTTGGATTGGAAAATATCATCCAGCCCTTTTATTAAGTACTTTCTCCGAGGATAATTTCTTCTGGCCGACATGTGCAATTCCCCAAAAAAGACATATTATGTCATCACACGATGTAGCCAGCTTCAACGAGTTCTTTGATGATGAATATAATCTTGTTGGTGTACAACCAGTTGCCCACAGACTGCAAAGCGACCAGTAGTTGTAGTCTACCAAATAGTTCATTCAAATCGTCCCAAAACACATAGTCTATCTTGCGTTTGGCGTTTATCTTCTGAAGAAGGTCTGATCCAAAAGCTTTGGCCAACTGTGGAAAGTTCTGCAAAATTGCAGAAATTTGCATGCGTCGTGTTCTTAAATCATTGTGTTGTTGGGTTATCATTCGTATGATAGGCATGACTGGACTGTAGCAGGCAGCGGTACTTGCGCAAATCCGATTTGGTGTAGTATCCAGGATGCCTACGAAACAAAATATTGCAGAGCCCTTGCGTGATTTTCACCTTGCGTTTACAGATCTGCATCATACCTCCTGGCAAAAACAACACTTCCTTGTTTACGAGAAACAATTTTTGTCACAGTGTCAAACCCGTACGTCTTGTCGCTGTTCCTATTGGAGTAGGAAGCAATATAGTGCCCACCACAGATCCGCGCTCTCATGTTCATTTCCATACCCGTGCACACAGTAAATTGATTAGGGGAAGATCATCTTCATCGCTAGTGATGACCCCTTCAGATTCAGGCAGTTTCGGACTTCTTTTCTGTTTACGTGTTGAGGTCGGCCCTTCCACCTTTACTTAGTGTTTGATATCCGGCCGAAACTAAGCATCCTCCTGGCATTGTCAACCGAGTTTGCCGAGGCAGCTGGTGATCCGCTTGTATGCCTCTTTCCTACGATTCTCAAGAGCTAGTCTGTTACTTTTTGCAAGAAGCTATTTTGCACAAACAGCTTTGATGGCTCGCTGCAGCTCAGTCGTCAGTTTGGTTCGGTCCACTATCATACATCAAATGCAATAAATACGCAATTATACACGTATATATACATATTCTATCTGGAGTTGAGGAAAGTGAATTTTCAATCCTCTCCAGTTGGTTGATGCATGCATCTAGCACCTTCTTGCTACATCAGTCTACACAGCCAGTTTGGTAATTAATTATTTTGCAGATCCTTCAATTATTCCCATCTCTACAAATTGGACACATTGTTCAGGTCTATTATCCATGCCTCCGCACCTCTTACGTGCTGGTCGATGGCCACCAAATCTTCCATCCCTTGATTGTTTTCTCCAAGCAGCAACAGGCCCCTGCGAAGAGCGGTGAGGCGAGCTTCCATCAACCCATTCCCATCCATCGTCATCGAAGCGTGGACCATGTCCGAACTTGGAAATTGTGTCATGACTTATGGTCTGTGTCTGTCCTGCAGTACATGCACCAGATACTAGTATTTAGGTTGCTGAAGGGATTTGGAGTTCAAACCTGAGGTCATTCCATTCCTCCAGCAAACTCAACAGCACACACGTCTTACCACAACCAGACGGGCTGCAAATCAGTTCTCTTGCGGTATTGGACAAAAGTGTGCCGTGACCCGCATCGCATGAGTTTTCGACATCTTCCTCGATGATGCAGATGGGAAGACTAACATCTTATATAATTATCTCCATGATACTGAAATGAAAACGAAAAGGGGCATGTAAACATATATTGATTCGTAGTTCAGTAGTATGCGATGACTTGTAGAAGATCAAATCTGAAAAAGGGATCGTCCATATGCTGATTAACAATCTACCTTTTGAGCTGCAAATTCCTGGGTACAGATTCTGCAGGCCAGGAACCATGGTGGCTAAAAAGTTGGCATGTAGTGACACAGGCTTCAACGTGCTGGACGAGGCATGCAAGTGGCACAATATTGCCTATTCCCAGCACAAGGGTCTACAAGCCAGGCACCAGGCAGAACTTGCACAGAGGGCAGACGAAATACGCCACGCACCGGGCACCGGACTCTGCGAAAAAATAGCCGCATGGGGCATTTCCAACGCGTTGAAGACCATGGTGAAGAAGGGCATGGGGATGAAGAAAGCAAGACAATGTTCTAAGAGGAGAGGGAAGAAAAAGACGGGAGGATTTCTTCCCGCCCTGATACATGCAATCAGTGTTCTGGGCAGTATTGCTGGGTCTGTAACAAATATAGTTAGTGCGGTGAAATGAGCCTCGAATGAACATAAGCAATTGGAGGAAAACTGTCGCCTCAACCGTAAACTGGAAACTATTGCATTGGAGGGGGGGGGGGAGGTTACGGACTTAACATGTGTCGGCCATACCGAGGAGGCAGAGGTGCGAGAAAAAAAAAGTGTCTCAGCAGGAAGAGGCGCTTATGAAATCTGTACCTAAATAGCAGCTCACGGACGTGGATTTGGAACAATTTGCGTGGCAATTGAAAATACCTCATTTTCACTGTGTTTTTATGCGAGATGTTTTGCCCCCCAACCCAAATGTGACGAATGTGCAACAATTCACCTCGGCACAACTGTAGGGCCTGGTACACAATGGGTAACTTACATCAAACGTGGCAAACATGCAGTATACTACGAAAACTTCAGTCATTTGTATCCTGCACACAAACTGCAGCAGCACCTGAAAGGAATGATGTTAACATACAATTATGAGATGGAGCAGATGACGAACATATGGAACTGTAAACGCTTGTGTCTTCTTGTTCTGGTGCGATGAAATAAAAAATCGTAAGCGAATCAGAATTTGTTTTTATTACATAAGTCATTCACACCTTTACTCGTCGGTCAGTATTTCAGTGTCCATCATTCTAAGTGGTAAGACATCCAAGCTGAGGGCGACATTTTACCCGCCCCTGGAGTTGGATGGCAAGTGGGTCGTCGAACTTACGGATTTTCAAACTTACAATTCCATATCCAACATACAAGAAAATGTGAATTCAACATTCTGACATGTAGTGGCAGGAGACATGAAGGAAATAAGCATTCCCGTCAGGACATATGAACTGAAGGATATCACCAATTCCATCAATAAATCTGTTCCATCATACGTGGCCTTCGAACTACGTGGTAACCCAAACACGCTGAAGGCAGAAATATTTTGCAGTGCCAATATTGATTTCACCAAACCAGATACCATCTGTCCCATGCTGAGGTTAGAGTCGTGAATCTATGAATCTGGTAAAAACCCACAAATAGTTACAGCCGGTAAACATATTTCTGGTGAACATAATACGAATAAACTGCAATTTGGCAAGCGGCAGATACATCAATGGCAAAACCAGCAGTACGCTGCACGAGTTCGCACTAACAACCCCACCAATTAATAAATTAGTTTAAGTTCCAAAAAGCATAATTTATGTTCCCGTGATGATGAAGAGCACACACAAAGTGGTCGTGACAATCGTTGATCAGAACGATAAGCAGATAGATTTCAGTAACAAAGAAATCACTTTGCGCTTGTACCTCCTGAAACTATGGGATTAAGTTTCGCGAGACGAACAGAGCATAAAGTCAAGCGTAGCACCTAACCCGCAACAAGTAGAGCTAGAGACACCGGTGTGCTAAAACGTGCCAATGAGAAGTTTCTACTTAGTCTAGGGTTTAAAGTGAACAGGCATGGAAGACAAAAACATTTTGAACGTGACCCATCAGGCAGAATTTAATGACAGAATCAACAAGTTTTAGCTGCATTGTTACCAGCCATATCTGACCGGCTCCTACACCCTAGGGTGAGAGGTTCTAATACAGATATAGTGTCAAGATATTTACACCCTGCCTTCACAATCGTTCCTGTGCATCCGAGGTATGCTCACGAAAGAGGATGGGACCCACCCCATGACCACCACATTCATTCGTTCACAATGGTATACTCCACAGTGTTACTATTGACGAAACGCGGGATGTGGCCATCACCTCCACTATAAAAACTACCTCTTGATCACACTTAACAATCTCGACAAGGTAAAAATGACAGGCTGGGGAATGGAAGATGGCTACAAAGTTCCCATCTTCGTGGAAGGCAAGTTCGAGGTAAGGGTGCTGCTATTGATTTTACTGGTTTTCACCGAAGACCAAAGGAAGATAATTATAGGAACTAAGCAAGAACTGGTGAAATGCTGGCCAATTCACATCTTGATGCAGTGTTGAGAGCCAGAGAAGATCCACAGCCCGTTGCAATAACCTTGACCAACATAGAGTGGTTCATTCGCCACGTAACTCCATTGACATAACCTTCAGGAACTGGAGTTTGGTTACATGTCCGGTCCTGTCATCTGCCAGGTCCTGCCATCTGCCACGCAAAACCACTGGGTCATAAAGATGTCTTCAAGCATGGAAAATCCCCGCTACGTCATACTGGCATTTCAAATGAACAAGCAGCACATCTCGGCAGACAAATCAACCTTCAACCACTGCAAGATCCAGAATGTAAAAATACTTTTGAACAGCGAAAGCTATCCATACGTGGATTTGAACACTTACTTAAAATAAGGACTTACTTTGCTGTATTATCTGTATACCCAGTTTCAAGCATTCTACTTCGGACGCGAGTCCTACTCCATCCTAAGTCTGGAAATATTCAGTGAAAAGGCATCATTGCTTTTTTTCAACACATCCAAACAAAACGAACTAGTTCAAAATGGTGTGGTGGATTATTATATAGAGATAATTTCTAAGGAAAGCATGGGAACACCACTGCGTACTGTTTGATTTTGCACGACAGAGTAGTGAACTACGACTGCTTTTCTGACTGGTGAACATGGTGAGATAAACATATTTAAACAGGATGGTCACTGCTTCACGCATCAGTTTGTATTTGTCCTTTAAGATGTATTGTAATCTGCAAGGCTGCCAGAGTGGTTACATGCTCAAAGAGATCGCAGTGTCCTATGACAATGATGGCTAGACTTGCCTGCACTCCTTCTGCATACTGTGCTGTGGAGTTGTCCCTAGCGGAGCACAAACCATTGGTTCACTACCAGTAACCTGGGCCCAAGAAGGATGCCGCCGACCAGATGCCGCAGAGTACATCGTCGATGCCAGGCACTCATGTCAGTACTCATTGTGGATGATTCCAGATACAAACCTGCACCCACTCGTTGTCGCTGTAGATGTCCAGTGGAGCTGCTGATGATGGTTCCACCATCGCTGGACCCGCTGTTGATGAGTTTGTTGGCGGTCCTGCCATTGGCGAGGCAGATGTCTTGGAGCCAAGTGTTAAGGAAGAACAAGATCTGCAGTGTGGCAACAATGTGGTAGATGACCAACTGGGTACTGGTGGTGTGAGTGGTCGAGACAATGGACATGGTCATGTTCCTGAGACTGGTGCTTACCATCATTCGCAAACTGTTTAACCTTGCATGTGACAGTCTCTTAAGACAATGAATTGTGTACATTTTTTGGTTAACAAGAGACAAAAAAAAAATATGGAATGGTTATAATTTCGAAAAAGTAAGATCACCTATCCTTGCTTGTATTTGTGGTCTGTATTGCTGTAAAGTAAATAAATAGTGTATGAAAATATTTATGATTGTTTTATTTCTCTTCTTTTTGTCATATTTTTTTTCAATATTAAAAGTTATTACTGAAACTTTTATGTGAACAAAATAGCTTTTTAATAAACATATTTTTGTTATAAAAATTGTTGATATCTTCCTATGAGGGAAAATTTTAATTAAGTGAATTAACAAACATATTTTCTGGGGTCGCTCCCAGAATGTGGGAAATTGTGCCCGACAATGTCACTGGTTGGCCGATTTTCTCGGAGATCTCCTGTTTTCCACACCCTTGCATTCTGGCGCTGCTACATACGCACTTTGCTTCACCCTCATCGGCTCTCAAGACCTCAATGTTAAAAGCCGTCCAAATTTCTTCACTCACTCTTCATACTAATTTTTAATATTTTCTTTTTCTAATATTTTTTTAAAAATTAATTTTAACTTTTGATGGTATTGTTAACCCTTTCACATCCACTTAATTTTACGGTTTCAGGTATTGCAAACCAATAGCTATATGATGCATTATGTAGTCAAGTTGACCCAACACTTGTTTTGTTGTCACACCAAATGTGATGTAGGTTATATGTTCAGCTACAATTATGAGCTAGACAAGTAAGACTGTTTACAAATCGTTTACACACAGGTTATATCACTGGTCACTGAGCTTCGCAGTGTGCAGTACAAACCAAAAATTAGCTCTATGTGAGTAATATACACAATTGAGTTCAATGGGGCTAAGACGACATCACATTGCCTACTGCTAAAGACAGCTGTAATAATTTTTTAATGAGAAAAAAGGTATATACTGTATTTTGGAAATAAAACATTTATTATAATATAATTTGCTTTCTCCGGCCTAGAAGCAAACTCAAGTGTTCGCTAGCACACAACATATACAATGAAGAGCCAAAAAAACTGGTACACCTGCCTAATATCATGTAGGGACCCGCGAGCACGCAGCAGTGCTGCAAGACGACGCGGCATGGACTCGAGTAATGTCTGAAGGTATGCAGGAGGCATTTCACACCATGAATCCTGCAGGGCAGTCCGCAAGTCCATAGGTGTGCGAGGCGGTGGAGATCTCTTCTGAACAGCAGGTTGCAAGGCATCCCAGATATGTTCAATAATGTTCATGTCTGGTGATTTAGGTGGACAATGGAAGTGTCTAAAGTCAGAAGAGTGTTCCTGGAGCCACTCTGTAGCAACTCTCGACGTGTCGGGTGTCACATTGTCCTGATGGAATTGTCCACGTCCATCGGAATGCACAATGGACATGAATGGGTGCAGGTGATCAGACAGGATGACTAGGTATCTGTCACCTGTCAAGAGTCGTATCAAGACGTATCAGGGGTCCCATTTCATGCCAACTGCACACATCCCATACCATGACAGAGCCTCCACCAGCTTGAACAGTCTCCTGTTGACATGCAGGGTCCATGGATTCATGAGGATGTCTTCATACCCGTACACGTCCATCCGCCAGATACAATTGGAAACAAGACTCGTCAGACCAGGCAATGTGTCTCCAGTCATCAAGAGTCCAATGGTGGTGTTGGCGGGCCCAGGCGAGGCGTAAAGCTTTGTATCGTGCAGTCAACAACGGTACACAAGTGAGCCTTTGGCTCCGAAAGCCCATATTAATGATGGTCTGTTGAATAGTTCGCACGCTGGCACTTGTTGATGCCCCAGCATTGAAACCTGCGCCAATTTGAGAAAGGGTTGCACGTCTGTCACGTTTAATGATTCTCATCAGTTGTAGTTTGTCCCGTTCGTTCACAATCTTTTTCCGGCAGCAGCTATGTCGAAGATTTGATGTTTTACCGGATTCCCGATATTCACGGTACACTCGTGAAATGGTTGTATGCGAAAATCCAAATTTTATTGCTACCTCGGAGATGCTATGCCGTCTCTCGTGCGCTGACTATAACAACACGTTCAAACTCACTTAAATCTTGATAACCTGCCATTGTAGCAGAGGTAACCAATCTAGCTGCCGACCGCATCGCGTTACTCTGATTAGGTCCATAACTCTGTTATTTGCATACGCACGCCTATACCAGTTTTTTTGGCTCTTCAGTTTATATAATGGAGACAATACGACATGAAATTCATTGTCTGTGTGATGGAAAGTTTTGAGCCGTTCACGCGAAATGATGAAATGTAATTAATTTTTTAAACATACATGTCATACATTGTGGATACGTCAAAGCTTAAACCAAATTCACAACGTGGGAATTTTCCACCCCAATTTTACTTGTTAACAACACATAACTTTTTATTATTTAACATGTATCATCATGCACCATACGTAAATCTTTCCTCATCTTTGTCCATGATTATTATGTGCACGTTTGTCATATTCCAACATTAAAGTCCATTCCGAAGTCTTGCTAAAGTTCTACTTTCATGCAAACAAAGATTAGAAAATTATGTCAATGGACACTGAATTGCATTCGTGCGCACAAAATTTAATAATATTTATTGCTTGGCTTAACTAACGCACCTATTTTCTCTCTGCTGTTATTCATATTAATGATGCATTAGAATTGATAGATAAAATATAGGTATAAATTGAATTTAGCCAATAAATTAAGGCACTTAACAAAACGTTTATGATACACGACACACACAGAAAACAACCAAATACATACAGCAATTTTTTAAAAGTTTGATTCAAAAACCGCAAAAATAACTGCATTTGAGACTGTTTGGAAATATATATTTTAATGTGAAATTGCTGTGTTTGCATATGCACTATAGATGAAGTTGACTTTTTTTATTTTCCAGTAGTGTATTTGATAATGTAAGTGTTGAAAAATATAGACTTTTTAGTTATCTTGATAACTTCTTGTTTGATTTCTGTACTAAGCTTACCCGATTAGAAATTGAAATATCTTCTTTACCCCTCTTCAACGATGGCGTGCGAACCAATTTTGCTGCCATTTTTCATACCGTGAAGTGCTGCTAAAACACACAGAAAATACGTTTTGGAGTTATCTTCATCTATGATTAAAAAATACATAAAATACTTCAAGTACAAAATTAATTAACAAAGAAAATCACTTTTTATTATTACTACAAATAAGATCTGTCAAAAGCTGCCAAATGTTTATATTTTAAAAATGGGTATATAATAAAAATTTATAACACAACATATTATTGTAACATATATTTATTTCCACCCTTATTACAAAATTGTAGTTTAACATAGGAAGAAATTCTTTCACTTATTCTAAAATATTTTGTCATCTAACATGACTGGTTCCTTGTCAGGAAATATTTTTATATTCACCCAACTCTATGTACTGGTTGACTGAACCAAAAAAATTAAACACCAAGAGGGAATGATTCAAATTTGACATAACTTCCTACTTGTTTGTATAATCTGTAACATCTAGAATGTCCATTAGAGTGAATTTGTGGTTCCACCATGATTATAGCAATCATCATGTGTGGCTCATCCGAGAGTAAGTGAATATAGATATGGAAGGTACCAAACACAGAGTATGCCTCATAGATGCACGAGACAATAATACCAACTATCAAAAAATTCTGATTGGGGCCACAGTGTGGGTCTCTGAGGCCATGCATGTAGGGGTACTCTGGTGTTAGTGGCCCAATGTTGGAACCAATGGGTATGCGAGAGCGACCACACACATTGTGAAGGTTCTGGACGACCAAGACAGACCACACCAAGGGAGGATCATTGTATTGTGCACCAAGTATTACACAAATCTATGACATCAGCACCTGCCATGTGGACAAAGTTATTGGGCACTACAACACCCTATGTCAGCCTGCACCATGACTGGCAACAGCTGTACTATAGGTTAATTGTCCCACGTGTACGCTGTCATTAACACCACAAAGGGTTGCTGTAATCAAGAGGCATGGATTGATGAGTGGCAGCCATTATGTTCAGTGATGAATCATGGTTCAGCATTACCATTGACAACCATCATGTGCGGGTATAATAATACCAAGGACAGAGGATACACACTGTCAATGTTGTGGAGAGACACACCAGCATTACTCATGGCATCACAGTATGGAAAGCCATACAGTATGACTTTGGGTCACCTCTGGTAGTGTTTTGGTGACTCTGAAGGCACAGCAGTATGTCAGGGACATCCTGCATCCTCATTTGTTACACCTCATCAGCCAGTGCAGTCTTTCAATAAGACACAGCTTGTCGACTCATGATGTGTCTAAATGGAATGTGTGCATCAGGACGAGATACTATCAGAGCCAGTAAGATTCCCTGATGTCTCAGAGAAAGTATGTGGGGATTAAGCTTGGGTGTAATCTCTGATCTGGTGACAAGCTGCAGTATATCACGGGCCAGTTACAACAGCTGTGAGGTAGCTTACCTCAGGAGAGAATACAAAGGCTATATATATCTCACAAAGAGAATTAGTGCATTTTAGGCCCACGGGAATGTTACATTCTACTGACAAGGGACCAGCAGTATGCCTATACTGCCAACTCCATTGTCCATAATTTGATCAGTATAACAAAGTTATGTGACCTATGAACATGTATATTTTCATTTTATTTCCACCACTTCTTCCAGGTGCTTAACTTTCCTGTCCACGAGTATATTTACATCAATTGTTATAGTAATCAAAACAACTGACATAGGTGTAATAGCATTTTTTTTATTATGTTGTTTTCCGAGTCACAGCTCATTAAATAATTTATGGCATAAGGTGTTAGCATATTTCATCAACCTTTCTGACCAAAAATCAATAAATATAACCACGATTTTCATTTTTTACTTAAATACAAAAATTTTGTATTTTTTTCTTTGATAGACAAATTAGGAGAAGACTGCCCTTTATTTACGAAGTAAATTAGGTTAAATAAATAGTATATTGACTATGTTCTATAACCGTTGCAGGTTTCATTCAAATCAATTAAATATTTTCAGATATAATAAATAAGAACAATTTCTAAGGCTCGCCATATTAGGATACAGCCCGAAAGCTTTATTTTTTTCTGTTGATTATAGCTATCAAAATGGTGGAAGACAGAACTAACCACTGTAAAAGATTGTGATATTAGTAACTGCTACTGGTATAGAAAATTTGCATTAAATGAGTTACTGGTTCCATCAATATACACTTGTAGGCTGGGAAAATAAAACCTCTAGAAGACAATATACCACGAAAAAAATATATTGCATTGATATTAATGATGTTTTGAGAGCAAGTGGTATTAAGATTACTGTATTTCACACAAAAGAGAAAATGTCATTGCACAAGTAGCAAGTGAACAGTTGATTCTGCTATTAAATATGCATGATCACAGAAGATGCCAGGCCATCAGCAGCAAGCACAATATCAGTGTTTGAACCTACCTGAACAGGGTCACATAGTGGGCCTTCAAGAAACCAGTTGGTCAGCTAGATGGACTGTGAACAGTGGACCTATCACTGTGATGATAAATATTGTTGAATGGACAAAGACTGTCTCTCATGGAGACATGATTCTTGTTCCCATCATTGCACCACAGACTGTGAATATAGGCACATCAGGTGATGTGCGACAATGGATGTGAATGTAACATCTACACAAATGGTGAGGCCGCCACTTACTTCGCCAGTGTCTCCAAGGGTTCTTTGGAGGCAAATAAATGATGATGGATCACAGTCATGGTATTGTCTGCACAGACTGTTACAGACACCAATAGACTATCAAGCAGTGCAATGATAAATGCATGAAAACATGGCATCCCAAAAGAGGTCAGTGTTATCATCTGATGCAAATTGTGGAATGACATAGGGCCATATATCTTCTACAAAGTACTGTCACCATACTTTGGCCTGTGCTCTCACCAGACCTTTTGCCAATACAGCATGTCAACATGTCAACATGTCAGCATCTCTCGGAGCACAGGCACCTCTTACATATGATGATCTCTTATTGAACTGTGCAATTATCTGTGTGTTTGCATAAATGTGTATGTGGTGTATATACATTTTCCTCAGGAAGACGCCTAAGACCACTGGTGGATATGTGCTGAGGGTGACAAATTACAGTTAGGTATACATTAGAGAATAATTACTCATGTGTGGGTTTTCCAATGTGGCAATTTGTTTAATATCTCCTAGACATCAATCAATTAGAAAAAATTATTAAACCTGCATAGTTTTTTCCATGTGCCAGTTTGATTTATATAATTATGGATAATGCACACACAAAAAAAGTTTGGCACAACCCAGATTTCTGAGTTGAGAGGTTGCTCATGGTCCAAGAGAAAGCATGGGATAAAAATACACACTGTGTACAGTAAACCACGCCAGACTTGACAAATGTCTCTTTGTAATGTGCCTACTGTCCCTGCAAACATCCTTCATGTGCAAACAATTACAGGTGGTGCAAAAGATTTTTTGAGGTGTATATTATAAAGCATCATGTGTTTTAATTAAAGGATTTTTGTGGATTCTTGGTAAAGCTGCAATGACTCAAGTGTCAAGTTTCAGACTGTTTCTGTTCATATTTTAATGTGTTAAGGTAACGGGACAGAATGTGCATCACTTAAGGGACATTTCACACATTATTAAGTATTGTACACCAACCTATTAGCCATGTACCAGTAATATCTATATAAAATGAAACGCCAATCCTTTTTATTTGTTTTGAACTGTGGAAAATCCATCTACCACAATAGGGGAATTTTTAAACCATTTTTGAAAAACACTATGTTCCAGTACGTAAAGCTGATCAGACAACATGCACATGCACAAAAACCTGATCATGAGTGTACCCTGAGCAGATCACTTTGCAAATGTGTAGTCATGCCAATATGGGTATCAAATGGGTGTGAATATACATTAGTTTCCAGAGAAATGTATTCTGGAAGGTAAATGTGAACACAAGACATGCATTAATCCATGATAACATAACCTACATTAACATAAAACTAAATTATGTAGCACATGTTACAGAATATGTGGGAAATTCAATAATCACAATGTAATTTAACTTATGTTCATCAATGTGAAGAAACATTAAAATGTAATGAATGTAACACATTTAAGTTAAAGACGAGAAAAAATACATTGATCAATTTGTAACCTAACGTAAGTTACTTAATCAATGAGACTTGTTATTGCAATAATTACAAAGATTGAAATAACTTAAGTTAAAACATTTGTTAAGATTAAGACACATTGTCACACCCTAGTCAATTCATTAACTTGCACAAACTTCAATAAAAAAAAATTTTAAAACACACTTGGCAATAAAAAATAAGAAATTACACAAATCTAACTTAAGTCAAAAAGTAAAAATGTTTCAATTAAAAAGTGAAAACAGCGTAACTTAATTACAGAACCACCAAAGCAAAACGTCCAGCACCTATGCCTTTGGGACAGTTGAAATGTCATCATCTTTGGGGATAAAGGTCTGCTTTCTTATGTCGCAGGCCTTCATCCCCAGGACAGTTACATCAGTGCTGTCTGTAGTATGCAGACATAGTGGTATTGGGTTGCTCCTTGCTTCCCTCCAGGGAAGGAGACAAATACAAAGCCACCTGGCTGTACTGTGCCACTTCCAGGTGAAAATGAGAGGCACGACGTCCACATTGTCTGCATCGCTGTCATCGTCATTGTCGCAGATGGTGTTAGCACTATCTTCATTTGGCTCACTTGCTGGTTTTGGTACAGGACATTTTTGCCAGCACGCAATACTGCTCTCTATTTTTTTTCTGACAAGTTCCACCCTTTGCTGTTCTTTTATGCCATAGAATTCTATCCATTGGCTTGACAAAGCTACTGCAGGTGTACTTTCCTTTGGCTGTCTTTTTGTAGATTTTTAAGAGGCAGGTTCAGGCCAAATATTGGCCCTTTTAAAGGATGAGGGTATGTTTACTGCAATGGATAGTGGGGTAGATGTGGTGAAAGGTGGTCTTCAAATGGGGACATCTGGACTTGGAGGTTTTTGGGTTTCTTGAGATACTTGATGTGTCATGGTAACAGACTGGCATGAAGTACCGGTAGGTGTAAAATGTTGTGGTAAATAGAGTTGTGTGGTGAAACTAGGGATGGGTAAATTCTGGAAATTTGTGAAATTGAAAGTTTCATGGAAACATTGGAAACTATAAGAAACTTTGCGAAAATAATTGTTAATAGACATTAAATACAAGTAACATAATTTTAATATCATGTTTACTTTTAACACTAAATTGCATAGGCCTACGAAAAAATTTCTTGATAGTTCATACCCAAAAGGAAGGAAATATTTTTTACCTGATAGCCAAGAGGTAGGGTATTGTTTTTGGAGTGTATCTGTGCAACTATCGCATAGTTACCACATTTGCGCTTTCCAGCGTCGATGTATGAAAATCAAAACGTGAGGGTCATCAAGTTGTAACTTTAGAAAGTTCATACCATTAATTAAGGTATGGAAAAAAAATATTTGTTTTATAACAGTATAAACATTAATAGCTCAGTTTTACTAAAGTATTTCATTTAAAATAGATTAACATATAACAGCGATAATTATATTTACGATTTACAATAGTACAAAATATTATTTCTTAAACTGTTGAAAAAAGAGTAACACTTGAACAATCAGTTTTAATTAAAAAAGATGATATTAAGTTGACATTAAAACTGTTAGTCAGTGTCATTATTTTACTTATCATATTATTCATACAACGTGTAAACCATATTAAGTGCTAATATCTAAAACATCTTTATTTACTTATCTTTATTTACTTATCATTTATTTCCATCATCATGCCATTTTGTTATTTTGTTTTGCCATTAATGTAGTCCTCACAATCCACTATTCTTCATTGTCAAGTTATAGATCTGGGAAAGCTAGTCTTCCGGTTCAGAGTTTTCTGAAAGTGATTCAAAATCCACATTATTGGAGTTTCGTTTTCTTTTCTATTCCTTGCATTTTTCTATTTTTGTGGCATGCTTCCATATCAAATATGTTAACTGAACTTGATCTTAGATTGCTTTGTTGATCTTAAGAATTATCATCTTTTTTCTGTGTAGAAACACATTTCCATTAATAAGTTATAAAAGTTATTTTTCCTGCTCACGCCATCATCAAACAATTTTGTACTTCTGAAAGTATTCTGTCTTGTGTACTGAAGGAAACGTTCTGTTGCTGTAGAAGTTACATGCATCAATATAATTCTGATAGCTAACTTTGAAAGCTCAGTGTGGCCACACAGTCCTTTCCACCACGTAAATGGATATATTTTACTTCCTTCAAGAGCCTTAAACACAAATGGTTTGCTCTATAGCCACTCTTTACTACAAAACTTTGCCGAATCTGCTAGGACAACACTCTCAGAAATGTGTTGCATGTCTGTAGCTACTTTATCGATGAACTCTGCTGCATCCAGTTGCTCTTCAAATTTCATCAAATGCCCTTGAGATGAAGGGTCCAACTTGTGTGATGCAAAATGTATTATAGACTTCAGAGAAAATCCTTCTCTCGCATTTAATTTATTCAACACAAATTTTTCATCTGGCAGCTAGGTTTTCAGCAAGTTTTAAATTTCCTTGAAAGCTGCATATGCACAGTGGATGTTTGGTATGTTCCCTTCACGTTTGGTTATCCATGAAATTATTGATCAGCCAGTTTTTTAACTTTAACCTAAAATATTTTGTCACTCAATGTTACTCTTCATTATTCTTGAAATGGTGGCTGCCACTTTTCCAATGTCTACCAAATTTTGTAAGTTTACTATTTTCCTGCATACTGTCCAGAAAATTTAAGTAGTTGTCCCAGCGGATTTTAACTGGTAAGCTATGTGCTGATTTTTTACCTATGTTTTCTCTAATTTCTGTGAGTATTGATGTTAATATATGAGATTTATTTATAGTTTTGACAATTTCTACTACTCTGTTAGCAAAGATTGCAGAGAACTTCTGACACTTTTGTAAATGAAGTACCACAAGCGAAGTTGGGGTGACTGACACAAAAAATCACATTTGAATGTCCCCCTATTTCAGTGGTGCCAATTGAACAACTAAACATTACAAATAGTCTCTTTGGAATGGAAGGAAATGTAAATAACAGTGAAAATTCCTGTGTCACAAAGTCAGCCCTGTTTACGGTATCATTCTTGTGGTATTTTTGAAATATGAAGTATTACCACAACTGAACAAACTTTCACTTTTCCACCTACTCTCTTTCCACTATAATAGGTAGTTCCAAACACTACCTTTACTTTTCCCCATTATTACTAATCACATTTACTAACCAAACTCTGCATAGCAACTACCACAACAGAGAGGGCAGTTTTGGACGGAGACAGAAACAGCTGGTTTGCAATGTTACCACCTTTACAGAAATGTAATTTACGATATTAAAATAGATGGGCCTACAAACTACTAAATAAATAGGTGCATTGTCCTCTTCAGAAGGAAGGAGAAAATTAATTAAATGTGGTTGCATCATAACCTTTCAATGTTTAATACAAGATTGTAGCTGATTAGAATGGAAACATATGCAATGGTTTATAATTAATTTAAAACTTATATTTATATATATTTATATATAAAACCAAAATGTTAACTTGTGAAAATTCAGAAATTTCCACTTTTTAGGAAAGTTTCTGTTAGGTGTGGAAACTTTCCTTCGGAAACTTTTCAGTGGAAACTTTCCACCTACCTATCCCTAGGTGAAACACAGCCAAAATGTATACAGATCCTTGTATGCTTCCTCACCATGCCACTCGTCTCGTGCTGCTTCAAACTCTTCTGTTTTTTTCAGACCCAGATATATCTTTATTGTTGTGACTACAAACTCGTTAACTGCATTTCCCAACTCGCCAAGCGGTACAGATGGTGGTTGGTGGTGGTGGCGGCGGCGGTGATAGTGGTGGTGATGGATCAGTAGTACCCTCTGCTGCTGGTGAAGTAGCAGGATGTGTAGCTCCTTGTGCCACTTCTGAGGGTTCAGGTGGTGTAGCCCCTGTCTGAGCAGATGATGTGGCTGGAGAACAGCTTGCATGTGTCGGTGGTACAGTCAACGGTGTCTATACGGTAAGCTCTCGTCTTGTGTCTTCAAGATGTTCATCAAGAATATATGTTTCCACCTCATTAAATCACAATATGATCTGCTGCAGGGTGACAGCAGCACGACTGGATGTCAAATTCTGGGGTGTTCTCAGGACCAGTTCAGGGAATACCACTTCCACCCTGGGCGACTCTCATGGAATGGAGTCTCACTATTAAGATACTTTACTAATCTTCTTTGGTTAAAGGCAAACCAAGTTACGAGTTAGTTTTATAACATGTTTTTCCTATCCTCACATCAGAAATGCGGTTGTACCTATTTTCTTCTGGTGATTTTCCTCATGACTTGTTACAGAGTGTGGTAAATGGAGCACCATAATGTTTTGATGCTTGACAGATAGACATCCCTTCTCTTACCGCCTTCATTGATGCATAGTCACAACTAAACAGCTTAGCACCTCTCAGCATTTTGTCAATCTGGAAGAAATTTACCACAAAATGTATTGTTAAAGCAATTCTAAACTACAATCAGGTAATTATATGTTAAGGTGTATGCTGCAATGACAGTATGTGATTAAGTTAAATTATGTAACTTTCTATGTTAATATGTGTATCGCTACTGTGCATAAAATCAACAATAGTCGATTAATGTTATTTAAATGTAACTTACATCAGCTTACAGTATTTTGGCATGTCCAACACACTAGCAAAAAAGCTAATTACAGTTTTATGGTGTCAGTACACATTTATAGTCTCATCTTTGTCTCACAACTATATTCAACATTGACATAACTCTTAAAGGACTTTATCACCATTCTGAATACTTAATTTCACTCTATCATAGGTAAATTTATGCGGGTATGTCTTATTAAACACTTCTAGAATCTTAATTTATGGTTTTCAAATGTTATAATGCTGTTCCATACTTGTATTGGTGTCCCCATTAATACATTGTTTTCTTAGTACATGATCTGCTCTTGGTGTACGGTATTAATAGTGTACCTATAGGTGATCAATATTCTCCCACGTTATAATTATATTTTTGTTACACATCATATATTCAGTGCCTTCTGTAATATGTACTTATTCTATTCAAAATAGCCACAATCATAAAATGATGTATATTTCACTTTTAAACACTAAGAACTATATTTACTTTCTTAAGCTCGCCTGCATATGTCTGCTACAAATGCACAACTACATGGTGGGACTTCACTTTTTTTTTTTTACGGGACTTCCCTGACTAGGGTACTCACCACTACATATTTAAGCACAGACACTATAGATATATAGCACTACAGATTGCATCCATATCTTTATGGGATTACTTAAAAATCAATATATTAGTTAGCGTGATCCACAATAGGTACAGGATCCACATTAGGTTCCGTTACCTTAATTATTTAATGATTGTCTTGTGTTGTTGGAGTGTACCCATGTCACTCTAACCATGCCAATCTTGCTTCTGCAGTCTCAACCAGACCCCTGCAACTGAAATAAGGAAAAATAATCATTACCAAAAAAACACAAAGTTTAGGTTCCACCAAATTACACCTTTTGCAGTTTTAAACGAAATTGTTGCATACTAAAATAATATATTATTCACAAGCTACTACAAAAATATACACCCTTATAATTAGATACTTTATCTCTTTAAATAACATAGAAACATTTTCTAATGAATAGACGCCTATGTAGCTATCACATCTGTTAATATGTGATACATGTATTTTGGTGAATATTTACTTGAAATTATAGCAAGAGTTTCAGCAGCCATGATTTCACATTTTTCAAATGTATTTGTAGCACAAAATAACTTAAAGTAATAATGTTGTTAATTTTGCCAAGAAAATTTACAACAAATCTGAAGAAAAACAAATACCTGCTGGTAATGCTATGCGTATTACTTGCCAGAATAAGTGGAGTAGAGAGATTTGGGTGGCTCTTAACATCAAGGTCTTGAGCGCAGATGAGGGTGAAGTGAGGTGAAAATGTAGCTGCACCGGAACACAAGGGTGGCATCGTCCAGCACGATTCCCACAAGCAAAAATCCAGGCGCGACCCCGCCGGGAATCAAACCCGGTGTGCCAGCTAAAGGAAGTGAAAATTGTGGTTGTATGTGTGTGTGAAAAATGATTTTGTAGTACTATAGAACCTACTTTAGTAAACAAATGGCTAAGATAAGACTGAGATACAAGTCTCTTTCTCTGGATGTTCTTGGTCTCAGTGGGAAGTTACACATGCATGTTACAAGAAACTCAACGGTTTTTAATAACTGATACTGTTATTCTATTTGTAAATGATAAAACTCTTTATGTATGTTCCCCAGGACTAGCCATAGTCTTGCTGTCCTAAGTTCAATTATAAAGGACTTTGTTTCACTGAAAGCAGACAGTGCTATGGTCACATTTTCATTGGTGTTCGCAGTAACCTTGAAAACTGGGGAAGCTGGGGCAGAAGTGTTTTTTCTCTAAATGTTCTTGCTCCCCACCATGCTGGCAAATTATGCCCTCATATAAATATTTTATAGTTTTCATGTGCTCACACACATAGTATAGTGTTAAATAGACTCTTTTGACATATTCAATATCTCTGTTCCTGAGATTTCCAGAACGTAAATAAAAAAAATCTTCATGGGCTGGCACATACATTCCTATTACCATTTTTTACTCCATACTGAACTGAACCTCTATCAATGTCATCTTGTGATCACATCTTTTCCAAAGGGAACTGGCTAAAAGTATAAGGCATTTAACCAAATGTGCAGAGAACAACCAGCCACCCTGGGCAGGCGTAGGGATGTATGTGTTTTGTGTGTACATGTACATGTATTATGTCTTCATCAACAGACATATACATTCTGACAGCTTGGTGATTTGAGCTTACCTGAAGGCAGCAGATGGACACCCAAAGCTAACTCCCAAACAACCAGTGTGCACCATGCCATGAGGCCACCCAATACATTTTTAAAGCATGAGAGTAAGCTCAGTCATCCATGAACTCATGAACTACCTGCTCTTATCCACGACTGACTGTACAACCAGCCCACTCCAATGTGAGATGGACACCAACTGCTTCACTTTGATCAACACAGATAGAGCATTGTGTGCCATGTATATGTGCACTAGTAACATGGATTGCAACACAAACTATGTTAGAATAAATGTACATGAAGGGACCCTACCAACTGTTTAGGAAACTGACCACAGACACCACAACTAATAATTGCATTTGTACTCAGTGCTGTTCAGCACCACTCTGCGGCATAAATACAAATGAGATTGGTTGGCACAAAAACTGTTACAGGTTAAAATGTTTTAAAAATTGTTACACCATTTTTTTCTTTTTTAATTTCAATTTTTCCTGGACTTCTTACTTTTAGTTCTCATTAAGACAATTAATTTATGTGAAAACAGAATTATAAAATTATACTATGTTGGCCTAGGTTTTTGACTGATTACAGCAACCCAAAATGAAGGAAATATTTTTTACCCGATAGCCAAGAAGTAGGGTATTGTTTTTGGAGTGCATCTGTGCAACTATCACGTAGTTACCACAGTTCCGCTTTCCAGCATCAATGTATGAAAATCAAAACGTGAGTGTCATCAAGTTGTAGCTTTAGAAATAAGTGTACCTAGGTACTACTTTTTGCGCTTGGTTGAGGGATCTTAATCAATCACGAAAGTTGGCATACATCTGAGCGCTTCCAGGCTTCCGAGGGCACGTTAAATATTCGGTCCCAGTTGTTATAGATTGATAGCAGTCATTAAGCACATTTCAGAGGTCCTTGGGCGGCCTGATAAACTCTGACATCAGAGGAAAAAAATATTTCGGTCACATTCCCAGCCGTTGCAGAATTACGTTTTGTTGTTATTCTACAGGAACCGTACCAAATTTTCCGGGATAAAAAGTATCCTATGTCCCATTCCAGGACCTAAAGTACATACATACCGACTTTCATTAAAATCAGTTCAGCTGTTATGGAGCTGAGTGGTAACAAACTTACACACACACGTACAGACTTTCACATTTATAACATTAGTAAGATCTGGAGGACCAATTAACCGATTCCTACCATATGTCACAAGCAAGTAGTGCTACAGTATGGTATGAAAACTGACATAATTAGTATGTTATCTATTAAACAATTTTTAACACCTGCTGCCATGTCATGATGTGTTCACTCTGTAAAAGAAAGTAAAAATCATAAAAATGTATGTCATTTATCATACAATTAGAAATATATTACTTGAAAACATAAAATTAATAATTTTTGTTTCATTGCTTCAAAATTAATAAGTCACTGAAATAACCAATTAGATATACTTGCCAAACTTACCTATTCAATAAATTTAATTTAGGCTTTTAGATAACCAGAATTTATTATTTAGATAGCTTAAGAAGAATAAATATAAGTATAATTTTTCAGGTAACACTAATTCCCAAAATGATCTCTGAAAAGGTTTACTTTTTTTTCTCAGTTGTTGCTATTATACTAAATTATGGTTTGAAATCAGCTGCTTTTAGACATTTGGCATATACTACAAAAAGTTCAATAAAGGCACCATTTTGAAAATAAGTTATTGGCCAATAAATCACAAAAGTTTGTCATTGTATAAAGTATTACTTTTTACAACAAATCTGGTCATTATTGGAATGGTCCCGGAAATACAATATACGTGCTTTATTTTCCTAAAATGGCGGGCAAAAGATCAAGATTGCATCAAATCAGCGAAATTTTTCTGTATACATAATACATCACTCAAAAGTATTTATAAGACAGCTATTTTTAATCTCGATGACCTATTTTAACATTATGCTTCTCAAAAATTTGGTGACAATGAATTGAATTGTTCATAGGATATACAAAAAATAAGTTAATTTTTAGGTGAAGCTACCTTACAAAATGGCAGAGAAAAATGCTGTCAATATGCAAATTCAGCACTCATATTAGGTACTACTAGCATGCCAATTTTGGTTTAAATAGGTTGAATAATTTTCGAGATATGCCATTGAGTTCAAAAAATTTGGGCAAGACACCATTTTGAAAAAAAGAAACATTTTTTATGGTCGAAAAAGACAAAAGATTGGTGGACTCCCTAAATACTATGAGAACCAAGTTTGGAGAAATTAAATGCAAGTGTTGAATTTTTTTGTTAAGGGAAAGAATGACACGATAACCACTGAAGGTTAACTCAATAAGCCTTTGTTTTTCATCGGAAAGTAGGCTAAAATATATATTGTTGTACTCAACTGTACCTTCAACTTCGCCTTCCATCTTTGAAAGGGTCACCAGCTGCGACCATTAACCATGTTCATTATTGCAGCACAAAACATGCTGGCAAAGGCACATACACAGTTTCGAAATAAATGAGTGCTAATTTAACGGACGGGATGTGACGGCAAAATGTTATACACCCTCTTATAGCCAGTAAAATGATGATCAGTTTTCATGTATAGGGAAACCTCACGAGACATTTTTTGAAACCCTGAATGAAATAAAAATTATTTTGATTTAAGTTGACTTGACTCACAATTAATTTACCATGCCAGTTATAACTAATTCCAAAATAATAAATAAATTGATGGTCTCCAATGTACCTTGAACACTGCTTTTAAGGGGATATGAAGTTTTCTTGGCTATGATAAAATATATAATTATTACCGAGGCTCAAAAACGGCCAACGCACACCAAGTATATCAGGTGACTAGTAGGGCAGCACGCACAGTAAAATTCATTGCGCCCTTTCCTCTTTTCTTGCTGTCCTGGGCACACCATACGTGTTAATTAGAAAACACTGTTTCATCCGGAACAATTATCTGCTTCTTACAATAGTTTTCCAGACTTTTCGAATTTACCATTTTGTCCCGCTAGCATAAGAAAATATACCACTGTGCGTCAGTCTAGGAAAACTGCAAAATTACTTTAAAAGTAAATATTTTAAAATTTTTCAGATTTTTACACTTATATGCATTAAAGAAAAAAGGATGAAAAATGTATAATTTCAGTATTCACAACTGTTTGCCTAAAACATTTAATTCAACATCAAAAATTGTAACTAATTTCCCTCCATTGTTGTCAACTTTATTGAGAGCATGCCAGACAGTGTGCCCATTAAAATATAACTACGCAGGTTGGGGCAGTGACATTATTCAAAGTTTGATTTCAGAAGTGCTCACTTTATCGTGAAAAAATTCTAGCTCTAATGTTGAATGCAATGTAATGTCAATTTCCTATAACACTTATACCCGACATGTACAATTGCACTACATAATCACTGCATTCAAAAGTAGTGTTCATTTGTACACAAAGTCCATTTGCCGTTCCTTTATGTTTATGAACTTTTCTAATACTTTTTCTTTAAAGTCTTTCATTTGCTGAACAAATTTCTTGTTGATAGACATTATTGCCAAGGCATTCAGTCTGTCATTTTTTATTGTATTTCTAAAGAACAATTTTATTCTTTTGAGAGTGAAAAGCAGTGCTCGGGTTCACTGTTGTCATTGGAGTCATGATAATTTTTAGTAGTTTCGTCACTGCATTGAAAACTGAAAAAAGGTATTTTCCTCAACAAAATTAAGAAGTTTCACTGCACCTTTAATGTTGAAAGCCTAATGTCTGTATACAAGTTTCAATTCAGAATTGAGTTTTTTTTGTACGGATGGGTAGTGCTGAGTTATGTACTTGTAATTTTCTTTAGGAAAGTCGGTATAAAAAATTTTAAGAGTCATTGGACATCAGTGATGCTGCCTCCAGATGGCCTGCAAAGTTGAACCTGCCCTTTACCTGAGTGATAATGACACCACATACCTCTTTTGCTTCACCTACTATAGAATCACATTCAGCATTTTTTTTCTTTTTCTTGGTGGCTCAGGAAATAATTCTTTTATTTGTTTCTCTATTTCACCTACCTTTTCCCTCTCTTTCAATAACTGAATTTAAAAAAAATGGACATTATTTTGCCACATCACACACCACATGAGGTAGAATTATGTGCAAAAATTTCAGCAAAAACATAAAGTTTTGATCCTCAAGAGATCTTCTACAATCATTAGCTTCCAACTACTCTGGGCAATTTGGCTTGTACTTATTCTTCCAAAACATCAGATGGCAGAAATGAGTGTGAACAGAATGCCGAAATAGCAGACAGGTTCGAGAAAAACATTCCAAATTTGTTGTTTATTCTTGTTAATATTTTTACTATCAAATGAACGTAACAGTGTATGAAATATGCAAATGGATACTCTTCTTTAATCTTGGCCTGTATGTCTCCATGAGAGCCACTCATAACACTGGCACCATCATAAGTCTGAGCTATTAGTTCTTCATTTGATATGTTAAGAGGTCTGATGTGATCTATTATGCACTTTGCTAGAGTTACTGCACATTTTGCTTTGGGATTAAAAAAACCCCAAAACCGTTCATAAACAGACCCCTCAAACACATACCTAAATACTAATACTAGTTGACAATGATTTGTCACATCAGTTGTTTCATCGCATTCAATAGCCATGAATTCAGTGGCTCGTATCTACTTTTAAATTTTTTCCCTGTAGACATTAAGCACGCAGTTCAATACATCATTTTGTATCATTTAAGAAGTTCCTTTGAATATAGAAGCTGATTCTAAACAATATTTTACTGCAGAATCCAGCTCAGCAGTAAAGTCAATTACACCTCTGTAAATCTCTTGATTTGAATAATATGCTGATTCCTCACGACCTCGTAGGACCAAATCAAAAAGACAACAGAATTTTACTTATGAAATCAAACATTTTAACACGTGTCTCTTTTTACTAACTTCAATATTTTGCTTTTTAATGTTTTCACTTACTTGTGAGTTCAGACTGTGTGATATGTTAACTCTACCTAACAAAGAAACATCAATAATGCTATTCATGTGATTACAGATACTTCATGCTTCTTTACTTTTTCTGTCAGATGTTTTATGTCACTCCTTTCACAGTCAACAGACAATCACTACTGTCTCTGGGTGAAAATAAAATGCAAGGAAAACAAAACAGAGATTTTTGCACTTCACCGCAGCAGATACTGTAATTTTTATTGTATGCATCTTTAGAAAGAAGCTGGCACTTGAAAATATGAAAACATTTTTTTCCAAAATGTCTGTTTTTGTGATAAGAAATTGAATAACAAGGGAAGTTTGTAATGGAGAAGAATATAATTACAACTGTTTGGACAGGGAAGAGGAGTTTGTGCTGCCATTACAAGTTACAATATTTAGTTGTAAGGCTGGATCTCAGTCAATAATTACTCAGGTTAGAAACAAGACATATTTTGTAACTAATGCTGTGGGGAAATTAAAACTGTTTTGTACCTTAAGCAAAAAGGACACTTGAATATTAAGTCATCAGAGCCACCCTTATGCTATTGATGTAATTGTAACTTGAATGGTGAGTTAAGAATTAATGAGATCTACTATTGTGATTTTAATTTTAAATCAAAATTGGAGGGTTAAAAAGGTAAATTTTTCTCCTCAAGTTAAACAGACATTATGTTTCCTTTCCAAAATGATTGCTTGGCAGAAGATTGGTCTTAGACTATTTCTCATTTCAGTATATCTTTGAACTGGGAACCTAATTCCAAAGTTCTATTGGAAGAACCAGTTGGCTTTCAAAATTTCTGAATATGGAAGTTGCAGAGAAATGCTTAAAGCATAGTCATAGAACTGTTACAATTTCGCAAAGTCAGTGGGCTTAGCCAGATTCTTTACGGGACGGAGGTCTTGATCAAATAATAGTTAATAATATAATTTCCTAATTTATTTACAAACACTACAAAGAAAATACTCCCGACTTAATATCTCACAATAAATGACTATCTATTGCCATTTATATTTAATACAATTTACAATTACCTCAAAGAAATTAATGCAATCAAATAACACCAGGCTACCACTCAAGGGGTCCGCCAGTTTATTCCAGGCCACAGAAGTCCGCTGCAGCGCACTCATCATCCACCAGGATACAGGAGGAAACCCTTCCCCATGTTTTCACCCTCCCTCAGAGTGATAAACATAAACCATTACTCACAGGGCTCATTTTTCATTGCTTTAACAGAAAGGTTAAACCACCAACAGGCACAAACAAAATAGAATCATGTTGTGTTGTTCCTCACAGCTCTCACAGACAAAACAATTTTTGCGCACAGTGGCACTTACCCACGAAGTTCCTACTCATTCATTCTCCCAAGAGTTCAGGTACAAGTTACACATCAGCTGCATCCCCGAAGCTTCTTTCGATGCTAGCCCGTTGCCTCCTATCAGTTGTGCACTGTCTGCATACTGTCAGTGATATCAACTGAACTACTGGGCATGCCCTCACTTTGCTTCACTCCACTGGATAATTAATTTATTCCTGCTTTTTTTTAAGGATTTTGGATGCATAATCAGCAACACTCCATACCACTTGTGACAGTTTTCAAACACAAATAAAAAATCAGACCCAATAAACAGTGTATCAAAACCTATTAAATTATTTACAAACTATATGTCAATGTTTGACCATTCCAATATTTACAATAAGGTCAGTATCACATAATCATACAGTCCCATTTTGATTCAGTCCACATTCCACCAGTCTGGAATGTCCTAGAGTGCTTTGGGTGCCCCCATGTACAGTAAGTAGACTTCTATTCAACAGGTATCATGCCCTCTCATCTGTCCATATCATACACATGCTCATCTGCCGTCCTCTCAGCTGATGTCACTAGCAGCACCAGACTTTTCTCAGTTACCACACTTCAGCCAAATGACTACTACAAAGACTGCCCATCCACCAACTGTAGGGGTATTTATAGTGTCATTGGCCTTAGCCCAAAAACTTCTTTATATGTCGCGTTGTGCCGAGGAAAATGATAACCAGAAAATTCTTGCTCGTCCTCCCAAGTCGTTCACTCCTCCCGCAGGGGAGGGGAGGGGCTATAATGCCGGCCACATTGGTTGTGAATCATTCCCCTCCTGCCGGGTGATGTAGCGGTGGGTAGGTCTGCTTTTGGGGGGAGGGGAGGGTCGAAGTGGGTCACCCACACCCAGTGCAGGAGTCCATGCTTAACACTGCCCCCTTCTTATGTCTGTTCATTCCCGAAAACTCTCTCCAACTTCTGGACCTTAGTAGAGCGCCAGTCAGTTGATGTGGACAACCTTAGACTTCGCTCAAGAGCCCTGTCAACCAATCTTGTAGACAAAGTCATTGATCTGCTTCAGTATCCTGTATAAGCCTTCCCAACATTTCTGTAGCTTCAGGCAATATCCCTTCCGGTTTTGGGGGTTGTACAGCCACACCAGCTGACCTCCTTGAAAAAACCCTTCAGGCATTCTCCGGTCATATTGTGTTTTCGTCGTGTCACTGTTAATTTTAAGGTACTCCCGAGTAATTTCATTGATGTCGGCTAACATTTGACATAGTTTAATGGCACTTTCTGGGGTGGCTGCTTTTTCTTCCACTGGACATCTAAACAGACGGAAACCAGGGAGGCGGAGCTCTCTACCAAACAGCATCCTTGAATGTGTTATACCTGTTGACTTGTGGACTGGTGGTTGATATGCCAAGACAAATAATCATTTCTTATGTCCTTATCTTTCAATGTAGGTAACCCACTGCAAGATACAGCACCTTGAATTCTTGACCTTGCTTTCCACAATACACCACCCTTTTCCCCCTGACGTTCACATGACATAACGATTCACGTGGTCTCCTGGAAAAAGCACCCGCATTGCTGTGAATTCATCCAGACCTGTCAATTTCAAAGTCATACTCTTGCAGGTGCTGTATACCTCGAACTATTTGGCCTTTGGGATTCTTGAAATTTTATATCCAGCATAATGAAGCATGATCAGTTCTTAGGATAAAGTGTGTGTTGTAAACGTATAGGTGAAAATGTGCAATTGCCTTCACCATAGCCAGGAGATCCCTGCATGCCATACAGTAATTTCTCTCAGGCTTGTGTAGTACCTTACTTTAGTATTCCAGTGGCTTTTCCTTTTCATCCTAGATCTGAGATAACACAGCCTCAATGCCTGCATCACTAGCATCAGTATCCAGAATGAATTCACCCTGTGGGAGATATCACAATTTTCTGTAGTGTATTAAAAACAACTTCACACTCAAGGGTCAAATAAAATATTCTTTTTGCCACAGTCAATTCATGCAGAGACTAGGCAATTGTGGTTAACCTAGGCACAAATACGCAGTACTAAGCACATAAGACCAGGAAACTTTGTACTTCAATTTTATCAATTGGTGGAGGTCTATCACTTATAGCTCTGGTCTTCTCAGGGTCTGTTTCAATCCCACGGGCAGACACAACATGGTGGTAATTAACCGCTTTGATGAGGGAGCTCAGAGCTTAGAATACTCCACCCCAGCCCTAGAACTACCCATTGACTTAAGATACCCAACGAATACTCATACTGTCCAACTATGTTATAACTGCACCCAGAGACCAGGAGAGCCATTGCAAGAACTAAGGCTGGACATAACTGAAAAATGTCTTATCTGGAAGGGTTCCTAATAAGGATGATACATAATCAAAATTGATTTCTTCACGAATGCCATCGTTGATGCTTATGTCAGACATGCTATGTGCCTGGCTAACAATGTACCATGCAGGATGCTCTGGCCTGGGCACTGGAAGTGGAAATGGCATTGCAGAAGTAACTTTTCAAAACTGAAATGCAGAATGATGAATATGTATCATAAACCATTTTCAACTTCGACATTTTTAAGTTTACAATGTTTATTGGTCAAAATACAAATTGTAAGATCCATGCATTGGCAGTGCAAGTTCTGGATTTAAAAACTGATAGTGTCAAAGTTTTTCCACAGTACCAGCTAGTAACAACTCAGACAGGAAGGGAAGAGAAAAATATTCTCTTCTTTATATTGGTGTAGTAATATAAATTTTCTGGTAATTATTAAGTTTAGGGACTTTTCTGAAAAACACAAAAAAAAAAAATTCAAACAAAATGATGATATATTTCTACTCTACTAATCATGTAGAACACGAATATACTAGGGACGTACGTTTAAAATAAGTACAACATATTAAAAAAAATTTAACAAAATTGCGAAATGACTGTTCAGCCAGTTTGTTAACGTTTCCGAACTAAATGTCCTAGACCAACAAAAGTTGCATTAATGGGTTCTGCACAGCTTACCTTGTTCATATTCAAGAGGGCGTAATGTTAAAATAGGCAGAACATATTTTAAAAAAGTGCAAAATTTGTTTGTTTACGTCTATTAACGTCTACTGCCATTAATAATGGCTGCGCATTGCTAATTCCACGCTACCTAGCGGCCACGGATGTAATTTGCATCTTAATGGTAAATTTTTAAGCTGGTCAGTCGCCATAGCGCCTTTGCCGGTATGATTATTGTCGTCCTAATCGGATGGATTTAAAAACAGAGAAAGCAATAACAAGTGCTTCTGTGCATTATATTTTACTGTAAACGAGTGTTTCATTGCGTTACATTTGACTGAAAACTAGTGATTCAGTGCGTTATATTTGCGTATATGCCGGATTTGCGGAACACTGTGTTCTGTCAAGTGAGGTAAGGTTGAATTGGCTTTTGACAGAGGAAGTATATCCGGTGAGTAAATTGATATTCTGTTGGTGTGTTTTACGGTTCCTTTAAATCACTAAAATCCTAAATGCGTAGTTTGGTGTAAAACCCTACAATCCTACGTTAGTGTAAAACCCTAAAATTGAACGTTAGTTTAAAACCCTACAATCGTAGGTTAGTGTAAAACCCTAAAATCGTAAGTCAGTTTAAAACCCTACAATCCTAGGTTACTTTAAAACCCTACAATCCTAGGTTACTTTAAAACCCTACAATCCTAGGTTAGTTTAAAAATGTAAAATAGTGATTCACCCATCGTGGGGTTAGGTTCTGTTAGGTTAGGTGGGCACATATTAAGAAATTAGTCTGACATTAATGCCCCTAGTGTATTCGTGTTCTGCATCATTAGTAGAGTGGAAATATACCATTTTCTGGGGTTTTTTTTTTTTACAGAAAAGCCCCTAAACTTAATAATTACCTATTTTCTTCTAACACAAACTTTTATAATGAAAATTCAGACTTGTATAAGAATTTAAATGTTTATGTAAAAATAGTCATTGTAAAGTACTTATACAAAAAAAACATCACAATTAGTTCACGCCTTGGCACATACAGCGGTTCAACAAAGAGTTGAGAGATTTGGGTGGCTCTTAACAAGGTCTTGAGAGCTGATGAGGGTGAAATGAGGTGAGAATGGAGCAGCACTGGAATACAAGGGTGAGAGAAACTGGAGATCCCCAAGAAAACCCGCTATAACAACACAATTAACTATAGTGATTCTGAATACACCACCATGTTCTCTATTAAATAAGATGGTTAATAAAGTTGTTTAAAGTGAGTGACTTTGTGTTTACAGACAACAATATTGCTTTTTTCTATAAGGTAAAACACATGTACATAAATGTTTTAATTTTTTTCAGCAAACCCGTTGATAGCTTAGAGAGATCAGAAGTACAACGAATGAGTGAATTAGTTGCATCCCTTTCTTCCCTTTCAATATGGTACTACCTATTCACTCTCCTTCTTGAGCATGGTTGGATATTATCCTGTTGGCAGGCAGAAATGAACTCAAGGAAACAAAGAGGGGTGAGGAAAAGTATTGATTGCACAAACAGCTAAAAGAAAGATGGTAGCGACCAAGAAGGGAAGGGTGCATGAGCAAAAATAAGATGTAGTTGTGGAAATGTAAAGACAAAGTCGATTTCATGCTCGGCAGTTGGTTCTTCGACAGTGTTTACATTTTAAACAAAGACAAATAAAGGCTGCTGTACTTGGAAATAAAAATGCCTTTAATTGCACAGTGAGATCAGATTTGGAGGCTGTATGACTCATATGGTTCAGGCAGGTGTGATGTGTGTATATTTCCAGTCTTCGTTATGTGTTTTTATTTATGAACTGCCAAAATTGTATTCCCTTATTATCAGATTATTATAGATTATTCAAATTTTAACTATCTTTATGCAAGCGAGGTCACACATGAAAAATGCTGCTCTTAGATGTGCTACATTGTATTTCATATCGGGGAGTTATCCCAAGTGGATAATTTTTTTTTTGCTTCAATGCAGGAGGATTGACAAGTGTGGCACATTTGTAGAGCTAGCCTGCCAGTCTCATGAAGGTTAGATTGTCTCCATGGGATAGATGTGCTGGTGACTTGCTTTGTTCTCCCCTCTCCCCAGTGGCTGGAAGCATCATGGTTGTATGTGGACATGATGCTAATTGGTGATTTCGGGAGGGCAAGGGGTTGAGAGGGGACTGTCTGCAATTGGTGGCATGGGGTGAGGGAGGAGACGTTTGGATGTGAGTTAGTGTTAGAGGGAGACTCGAGGTAGTTTTGGGCAAACTGACTTGATCGCATGAGGTGGCAGTGTGTTTGGAGTGGGAGGAGTGTCGCTGGGTTTGACTTCAGAAGCGGTGGAGTAGGGGAGTTGAAAGGTGGCAGCAGAGAATGGAGGAAGCAGCTTAGACTGAATAATAGTGCCCATTTTTCTGGAAAATGTCCTGGAGGCCAGAAATGTTGATCACAATGTAACAAAGAAGTACTTTTTTTACACATAGTTTTGTGTGTTGTTGGGGAGTATGCAGGAGGATTCTGGATTTAGAATAGATGGGAGTTAGGCAGGAGGCAGCAAGCTGAGCAGGTTGGTAAATAGCTTGAATGTAACATAATAGGTAGGGAACTAAGGAGAACTTTAAGATCACTTTAAATGTTGCCAACTTAAGGCCGGACAGGCCCCACCATCTTTGATGTTGGATTTGTAAGCTAGCGATCCTAGCAAGCGTTGTAGGTAGTCCTGTAAATTGTGTACATTTAGTTCACGAATTCTCTAGAAGAGGCGTTGTAGTAGAAAAGTGGGGAGACAGGCTCTGCCCTCATCCTACAACCAGACTTGTCCACCACAACTCAGGGGGGGGGGAGGCAGGTAGCATTACTCTCCTTTCTCCACCCCCGGAATGACCTTGCTGGGTAAACATCCTCCGGTCTGTTTCTTGAGGATCGTGCGGTTGTCAAATGTATCTAGAGAGCGGGGGAGGCATGTTTACGAAATGCTAAAAAGTTGTAAAAGTGTTTTGAAAGGAAGAAAACCATGAAATCACGTGTGGTGCGTGCTTTACAAAATGCTGGAGAGTTCAAATAGTCAAAATCAATTCTAGCAGAAGAACCAAAACAATGTTTTTTCAAAGTTTCACATAGTGTAGAAAAGCAAGTATGTGAACAAATGTGAATTTATGAGAAAATCTGTTGATACTATATATATCCTATATGATAAAATTTGTAACTCACTGCACCACAAACATTTCAGACTCATGTTCTTTGAGTTTAAATTACATATATGTTCTGTGATTCTTCTGTATTTACTAAAGTATTCAACATAAGTGAAAGAAAAGGAATTTCAGTTTTAACTTTGCCAATGTAATGATAGGCAAAAAATAAATAAATAAACATGAACATATAATATCTTAAGAAAGTATAGTACTTAGTTGTATTGATTTAGATATAAACTGACACTTATTATAAAACATACCCCTCACGGAAGTTAATTACAAAAACATAACTGACAATTAAAACTGTAATCAGTGAAAAAGTAAAATGTGGTTGACATAGCCTTTGCACACTGTCTTCCAGATATTAACAAGGTCCAAAATGTTATTACATATTACTTGTATAAGACTGGAGAAGTAGGATGTGGCTATTCAATAGAAGAAATCATGCTACATACATTTAAAGAAAAATGTTTTTTTACTAACAATATTAAAACCCCCATGATGTTAAAGCAACGTTATTCAACCCAAACTGTTTTAATTTAAGTAAAAACTCTTTGTGTAGCAATTTTTATCTAGCCCAAAATTTAGAGATTTATCACTTTACCACAAGCTTGCATGACCTGGACCTTTAATCTTACTGCATAAAAGGAAAACTAAAATAAAACCTTATGACTGTAGCAACGTGGAGGTGAATCTACCGGTTATATAACCAATTGGGGGGGTTCAATCAGTACCTTCTAATTGCAAGACCACCCAAGTTTCTTACGAGAAAATCTCGCTCGTTACTATACAAATGATATTATAGAACTTGAACTGGGTCCTGACTGCTCTTTAAGTAGAAATAACAACAAACACCAGTGTTATTCAGTTCGGAGTTGTCTCATTAATAATGCAATTTAATTAATGTAGTTCTACAATGTGTGAACGCATCCGAAAATGGTCACGAAAAGTAATATCATGAGATAAAATACTTGATTTATATTGGTTTCACAAATTCAAGAACATGTATGAGCTGGGAGTTGACAAATCTTATGTTTCCATTTATTTGTACGTGTATGCGTGCGTTCCATTGGTGATATAATGTATGGAATTGAATTTTATATTGGTTAATAATTATTTATGATGCCACCATCTTATTTTAACCTATATTTAAAATTAAGGGTTAAATTTTGCTTATACAAAAAATTAATAGAAAGCAAATAATTTTTACCCAATATATGTTCAGATGATGCAGTGAAATGTAGTTATTCAAATATTACCTTTCCATGTCCATGAAGGTACCAATAAAAGAAATATCAGGTTTCTGTTCAGAGTAAGGTAGCACAGTTGTAAAACACTGGGTTCGCATTAAGAGAAGCCGGGTTCCATTCCCGATCCAGCCATTATGATTTCGGTTTTGATTTGCTGAATAACTGGTTCCGTCCTCAATGACATCGCTGTTTACATGACATTATGCCAAAATCCTCCTAACGTTTCCATTTCCATAATAATAACTGACTGGTAAAGTTATTTTGGAACGATTAACAAATTATTGGGAAACTGTTACGTTGGCGGTCTCAAAACTTGGAATGATGACTTCTGAAAGATCCAAGTGTAGATAAAAAGGCAGTCAGTAACAAAACGTACAGTTCATTTAATGTAAATAAAGTTANATGATGACTTCTGAAAGATCCAAGTGTAGATAAAAAGGCAGTCAGTAACAAAACGTACAGTTCATTTAATGTAAATAAAGTTAAATTTATTATAGTTCTAGAAAAGTAGCACAGCCACAATGTATCCTTCTGCCACAACTATTCTGTCAATGAAGAAAACAATGTTAGTAAATAGAAGCCTCTAGTTCAATGCACACATTTTCTCCACCTTTTCCTTGTTTCCTTTCACTGCAAACATTGAAAGACTGGCATTTACTAAATTGTAAAATGTACTGGCCATTTCACACAATCAGGCATTTATTGAATTCAATTAATTGAATTCAATTTACTGAACCAAAAAATCACTTAACTTTTTAATGAAGCCAGTTAAAAAAATACCAAAAGTTCATTTTTTAGAAATATTTGCTACTCATGCAAGACACGAAAATAATTGGTTAAAACATACACGTCCATATTTTGTAACAACTTTAAATGTGTGCACAGAACTATATTATTATGAGACTACTTCCATTAATAAGGTCATAAAAGCTGTGATTGGCTATTAAAATTTTGGATTAAAGGAAATGTAGAACATGTTCAAAATGAAAATCTTTAAGGAAAATGAGACAGTCAAGAAAATTAAATATAAAATTACCCCAATTATGATGTTCGTATTACATCATAATAGCATTCAATAAATTGAATTCAATAAAAATTTAAAGTAATTTGAAGAAAAATTTTATTGTGTGAAAGAGCCATAAGATATTTTAGCTAAATTGCCGTTCCAACTTCTTTAATTTTTTTTATAACTAAGTAATTCTGTTGGGACATTGTTTATTTTATTACTAGTAAGGAAAGATATCTAGTTTCTTTCATGAGATGATATTGTTTTGTGGCTCTTCTCACGAGACAATACAAATTTAACCTGCAAATTATTTTGATAGAACAGTGGAAAATTAGTTCAAGTGGAAATAACATTGAAATTACTATAACTTAAAATGTTTAAACTTTATTAAGAGAAAAAAAAACAAGTTTAATAAATCACTTTTCACACCAATTCAAGTAATAAACACACTTAGTAAACATTTTCAGCTAAATGTACCTCACATACCCCACAAAATAAGCAACTTGCTCAAACAAATATAATTCAGTTCCGCTGTATAACATCATGCAAATAATCTATAAAGTATTTGTATCAAGAAAGTATATGGTGTGTCGGTACACATATTTCCGAACGAAAGGGTGATATGTTAGTTTACATACTATTCCAGCCAAATATAAAGTGATGCATCAACTTTTCTTTATTAAAGTGAAAAAAAAGCATAATACAAAAACGCACATTTGTAATAAGGCTTCAGCATTATATGTTAAGCCCAAAATTGCAGTGCTCAGATTATTTTTTGCCATTTTCCGAACAGATGTGATTCTTTATAATTACCGAGCTTCATATGCCTCTGCCAATTACACAATATTCTTTTTAATATGCTCTGATTAAGACTGACGTAGCTATACTTAGTGCACAGCCTTATCAGTTTCATTTACATTTTGCTAAACGATGTTGCACTCCATCAAAAATGTGAGCTTAATAATTTCCAAACATTCTATTACAAATGAGCACATAGAATCATCTATATAAAACATATATCATGCAATTTAACTACAAGCTCAAACATTTGTGTTTTTCAGCCAAATATATATGCAAACAAACACAACATTCATGTTTAACTAGAACATTCAATATAACTCTCATATTGTTATAACCTTTAACCCACCATTTTATTTGATATGGTACTGAGCTCTAGAGGCATCAAAAAAGCGAACAAGTAGTATTTATAACAATGAAGTTATAACTTATAAACAGCCAGAGCCAAAAATGGTTTAGAATATCCATGTTATCCAACACACCACAAAATTGGAGTGTACCAAATTAGAACACACTATTAATAAATAATAAATAATAAATTAGAACACACTATTAATAAATAATACAAGTTTTTAGTGTTAATGAAAACATTTTTTGTTTTAATTTTCATCATTATTTTAGTAATTAAGTTGTTGCAGATCCATATTATGTGGAGTATTGTTCTCATAGAAATTTATAAATAGTTATTCCTCCTTATCTTCTATGCATTTTTGGAATTGGGATAACATGTTTCCATTTGGCAATCATAACACTTTCTGTTACATATTTGCGTAGAATGTGTTTATTTAGAATTCAAACTCCATATCACCATTTTTTTTTTAAATAATTTTTTGTCAGAGTTCAGTAAAAAGAATTTGCAAGTATCACAGCTATAGAAAATTTATTCCCATATTTACAAAAGTTAAAAACTTGTAGGGTTTAGGTTAAATTAAAGTTTTCATGACAGAGCTATTAGAACGAACAAAATTGTTGTAGCAACTCTGTAGCATGAAAAGCCATAAACGAGTTAAAAAGAGATAAAGGAAAATATAGATATTCATCAGCAAAAATTGGAATAATTTTATTCGTGTTTCGTTTCAAACTGATATTGCAGACAGCGTGACGCATGTTACATTATTAGAACAGTAAAGCTTGCGAACGTCTTCCACCTAGATTTCCAATTCCCAGTCCATGATGAGTAGAGCTACGAGCAGAAAAGAATTGCCAACACGGCTTTTCAAGACTGTCCCCCTATACCAGTTCTGGTGGCACTTCCGTCGCCCCTTGCCCTGGCCACATTGCCAACCTCCCTCACCCCCTCCCTTGTTTCGAAAGCATACTCTATATCCTTCAAATACTTTTCCCGCACTCCATCATCCACTTCACTCACAACTCAACTATGCTAGTGACTCCACTAGTGACCACCAGATAGCAGTACATACTGAAGAGAAATTATCAACAAAGTTTGATTGGTGAACAAACTTATTTGAACCAACAGTACTACTAATGTATGCACATTTTAGTGTAAAAGTTTTGATTTTTCAATTCTGGTACATCCTATCTATGGTTTGTCGTTTTTAAATGAGAAATAACTAACCTGAAGAGCCAAAAAAACTGGTACACCTGCCTAATGTCGTGTAGGGCCCCCGCGAGCACGCACAAGTGCCGCAAGACGACGTGGCATACTCGACTAATGTCTGAAGGTATGCAGGAGGCATTGAAATCTGCACTAATGGGAGAAAGGGTTGCACGTCTGTCACGTTTAATGATTCTCGTCAGTCGTCGTTTGTCCCGTTCGTTCACAATCTTTTTCCGACCGCAGCGATGTCAAAGATTTTATGTTTTACCGGATTCCAGATATTCACGGTACACTCATGAAATGGTCGTACGCGAAAATCCAAATTTTATCGCTACCTCGCAGATGCTATGTCCCATCTCTCGTGCGCCAACTATAACACCACATTCAAACTCACTTAAATCTTGATAACCTGCCATTGTTGCAGCAGTAACCGATCTAGCAACTTTGCCAGACGCTTGTTGTCTTATATAGGCGCTGCCGACCGCATTGCGTTACTCTGATTGGTTCCATACTTCTGTTATTTGCATACGCACGCCTATACCAGTTTTTTTTGGCTCTCCAGTGTATGATATAACAATATTAAGAACGACTTTTAAAATTATGTTTTCTGTTACTTTATTTCTGCATCTACATAGTAATGAAAATAGCATTATTTATGCAGTACTGTCATTTTAATTAGAGAAATAAGAGCAACAATACACAGTTCCAGATAGACATGCATGAAATGAAAGGAAATTTTCTTCATGATATATGTATTATTTGTAATGCAGTTGCTGCCATTTAAGAATCATATTGATTAAAAAGTTTGATTTTTACATTAATTTCTACATTTGTATATAAATTATATTTCTGAGTTGGTTATGAGTATATAGTATAAAATATTTAAGTTTTGGGCATATTTGAGTACTTTAAACTAGGGCTAAAATGGTTGTAAGTGCATAGGTTGCAGGAACCTTTTTTATTTATTGCATGGTGTAGAAGTATTATTTACTTTTATTGTAGGTCAGAGAGCATCATTAAAGTAACCTCTTGATGTCCAGAGCGTGGTCAAAATCTTTCTTTTGGACTTGATTTTGTTTAACTCGGCATAACAGGAACCCGCTATGGTTATTTATCAAAACTTATTTACAAAGAAGGAGACCTTTAATTTTTCTATTTCTTGTGAACTAATGAGATGTGTAAACAACGTATTTGCCAGTGTATCATCATAAATCTGGAGTTGGTGTAATAAACAGCAGTGTTTGTTTTAAAACTTTGCAAGTTGGTTTTTAGTTTCTTTCCCATATGACATATTATTTTAATTTCATCAGTGCATACTATGTTTTCAAAGTTTTTTTTTATTTGTGTGCTATTAGGATTGAATGGCTCCTGCCTTCACATGTTAGTAATGGTTTAACTGCAAGTCTTAATTATTCACAATAACGGAATCCAACTCCACACACCTTCCTTTAAGATCTTTTGGTACCCATCACTAGTAGATGTTTATTAATTAGGGCTAAACACTTGTTTATTATATTATTCAGAGAATTGGCTATGAAAAAATTTATTATTTTATATTTGTACTACATACTGTTCAACTTTTAGACATTATCAGTGATTATTACAAAAGAATTGTTGAGAGCATAGTTTTTATAAATACATGTCAAAATCACATTTTACAGTTTTAGAAATGTATAAATAATGAAAAAAAAACCTATGTACAAAAATTAGATAATTCACACTGAAAGAATATGTCAAGAACTACTTCAAGATGTCTATAAAATCATAAAAAGAAATGATTTTGCAATTTAAAAAAATGCTGAAAATAAGAAATTTTTTGCATATTTTCAACTTTTGGATGCCCCTGAATTTTGGAAAATAACAACTTTTGCTAAGCATACCTTAAAATGAATTAAGACAGAACCTTTCAGTTGCCCTTGTTAAAATTTTCTGCAAATAGTTTAGTTTATTTTAAAGTTACAAAAACAGTAAAATTTTGACTTTGACTAGTAATTTAGTTATAATCATGCAATCTAAAATAATTTTACCCGAGGAAAAAGCAGTTGCAGATAATGTCCACAAGTTGAACAGTATGTGATACAAATGTAAAATAACATATTTTTTCATGGTAAATGCCTTAACTATAGCTTATAACTGAGATCCAAGAGTTACAAAATTAGACCTTTCGTGCAACGGCCTTAACACAGGTTGGACAAACAAACTTGTCCAACAATTGTTCTCACCGAGGAAAATCGATGATAACCACCAGACTAACAAAGATGATGTTTCTAGCAGTGTTCACATCATGATTCCACATCATTTTACAGTTTGGGCAAACTTAAAATTGGTGGTCGTGATTCCTTCTTTTTACTCAATCTTCCATTTCAGGTGTCTTGTGCTTGGGTGGTAGAGAAATCCTTTTGAAGCATACAGAACACAATTGGGTCGTAAGGTAATCATCTGTTTCGAACACTCTCCATTTTTCGTTTTGTCTGAAAGCTCTGAGTAATTCTATGCAGGCAGGTTTTTTGGTCTTACCCGCAAATGGAGACTGACAGATCACCAAAGAACACAGTGGTTTTATTGTCATCACCTACGCCGACGATGTTGGATATCAACTTGTCTGTCACTCAACTACGAGAAATGTTCAAATCCCATGCTTATTGAATGTAAGAACATCAAGAATAAGAAGATTGCATTTCTTGAAATATTCAGACAATAAATATTTGATGTAAGCTTTTGCGGAACGGAAGTTGTGACAACACCTGTGATCCAGATTGGTATTATTTCTTCTGTATTCAAACAAACTCGTTTCTAAATTTGAACAAATATTTTTTTCTCTTTAGTTATATGTCTTTCTTTACTCCACAACTCTTTAAGTATTGAACTTTTCAATACAGCATTTGTTTCTTCACGTTTGGTCATATCCATCATGCATAGACCTACGAAATTGACTATTCCAGGAACCACGCCAAAGAATATTGAGTACACTTATGCATTTATTTCTTTGGTCTTTCTCATCAAAGAGGATATCTTTCTTCTTTTCGGTTCATAAATTTTGATGGCATTTTTTCCAAACTTATTCTTTGTGATTGAACAATCCACACCATTTGTGGAAAACATGGCAAAACTCAACTTACCGTTGTGCTGTTTGATTTTCAAAATTTCTTCATTCAAACTGCAGTACCTAGAGTGACACAAATCAAAATACTGCCCCCAATACCGAGGAGTCAAAGCCGTGAAATCACAAATCTTCATTCCTGGTCAGAACATTTTCAAAGATCTCTGCAATTCTTTGAGAGCTCTCCCATTGTACCTGATGTGTTTGCATTCCGGTTTGAAGATTGGGAAAACGTAGAAAAACTTCATGTTGTTTTGAGAGAACCACACTCCCATCACGTGCGATGCCGATACCAAAGACCATCATCACTTCTCTTGTTGCACTTGGTCTCGTAAAATCAACACGTGTTGCAAGAGATCCAAATCATTTAAAATTCATTTTATCCCGAATTCTTCTGCATACTCCCCAACACCACACAAAACTACGTAACAAAAATTACTTATTTGTTACATCGTGAACAACATTTCTGACCTTCCGTGGGCTATTTTCCAGAAAATGGGCATTATTATTCAGCAAAATGTTGTTTCCTCCACTCGCCGAGGACGTGTCTTTGGCAAACACCTTTTGTACAATCTCATCTTCCACACGATCATGGGTAATTTTTATCATATTTGTTGTAAGCATAACTACACAATTTTGAAAACACATGCACCAAAATGCAGTCCTTCGCTGCAGTTTCATGTTGGAAAATAATCAAATTTATTAGAAAATTTCTATACAAACAATCATATTGTTGCAAATTTTTTTTTTTGAAGAAACTGATTACTAGTTTGAGCTGCAGCATTTGTGTAAATTTCTCACCAACTAATGTAGTGTTGCAAGGATGAACACCACATGTGGTTCTTTGAACAGGAATCGGAACTCTGTGTGAATGGGTTGGGCAAGTGGGAGCATCAGTGTAGTGATAAGATGAGTAAAATTAATTGCGTTAAAGGTAATATTGTGTAGGAAACACATTTTTACTTGTAGTAGTTTTAACTACGTCTTGTACCCATGGTTACCTTATTGTGTTTAGAGTTTATTGAGCAGACATAGAGATAATTTAAACTGTGGATTTGAATACTATACAGGATGAGTATAAAAGAATATCCCAAATTTGAAGGTCTATAATATCAAAACCAAACAACCTACAACCTTGATTGACCAATAAAATGAACCGTGGAACTGTGAAGTTTTTTTCACCATAAATTCATAAATGTTCAATGTGACCACCACAAGCAGCCCAAACGACATCCACGCGATAATCAAACTCGTTCCACACTCTTGTCAGCATGTCCGGTGTTACAGTTTGGATGGCGTCCGTAATTCTCATTTTGAGGTCGTCAATGGTGGACGAAACACTTGATCCTTTATGTACCCCCATAGAAAAAAATTGCATGGGGTAGGATCCGGGCTTCTTGGGGTCCAGTGATGAAGAGCCTGGTCACCAGATGCTCTCCGACCAATCCAGCGTTGCGGCAACATTTCGTTCAGGTATCCGCGAACAGCTAAGTGCCAATGGAGTGATGCACCATCCTGCTGGAAAATGAAGTCCCCCGCCGCCTCTTCTAACCGAGGAAACAACCACTTCGTAAGCATGTCTAAATAACGGATTCCAGTAACAGTGGGTTCGTGGAAAAAAAAGGGGCTGAAAACAGTGTCTTTGGATACAGCGCAAAACACGTTAACTTTGGGGTGAGCACACTCGTGTTCAGTGGTTTCATGTGGAGGCTCCTGACCCCATACCCACACATTGTGCCGGTTCACCTTACCATTTGTATGGAACGTCACTTCATCGCTAAAAACCAGCTTAGACATGAAGGCATCGTCTACCTCGTTCTGGGCACATAAAGGAAACATCAGACTGTTCCCTTCACATTGACGTGTCAAATGCAAGCTCGCTTCCCCCTCACCACCTCAAACTGAGCGTTACGAACGCCATCCAAACCGTAACACCGGACATACTAACAAGAGCGTGGAAAGAGTTTGATTATCGTGTAGATGTCGTTCGGGCCACTCATGGTGGTCACATTGAACATTTATGAATGTATGGTAAACAAACATCACGGTTCCACGGTTCATTTGATTGGTCAATCAAGGTTGTAGGTTGTTTGGTTTTGATATTATAGACCTTCAAAGTTGGGGTATTCTTTTATAATCATCCTGTATATAACAAACATCAAACATGTCTACACATAGCCTCTTTCGTCTTCCATTTTGTAAGATAGTGCCACATGAATAAATACAATTTTTATGTCATATCTCTAGAAACAATTGACCAATTCCTACCAAATATGGCAAACAAATATTACTGTGGTAGGTGATGTTAACCGATATGTTTTAGTTATGTCAGACACTTATTTTCAAAATGGTGGCCATTTAGCTATTTTAGTTCTGTACATTACATCGTCGAAACCATGTAATTAATGCTGGCTGTATGTAAAGTAGAATCCCGATAATTCGTATTGTCAAGGGACTGAATGTTAAATATGAATTATCGAGATATTAAAATTAGCGGGATTACCAATAATCGGGAGCAAAAAAAGAAAAAAACATAATAACGAGATTAATGCAAATTTGCATTAATATGTAATGATAATAGCATGGCTACATATGCACTGTATATATAAATCAATAATTACATCAATAAAAAACACATTAAAAATTTACGTTTAAAAAAATCTGTAATTTTCTTTTGGTGCAAACCTTGCAGACCGGTATGTCGATGACTTTGTCAAGCATGTTCAAAGCAGAAAATACTTCATCGCCAACATCTGATTATGCTAAGAAATAGCGCATGTTGTTGATGTATTGTTTAGCCACTTTAGGTGTGATTGTCAGCACATCATCTTCGTCATCACCTTCACCATCAATGTCCTGAGATGGAGCCAAAATTTTGTCATTAGTTAGAATCCCCGCTACCGCTAGACCATTGTCAAAATGGACAAAATCTTCAAACGTTATAGAATTTTCTTCATTTTGAGGAAGACGATTCCAATTAACAGGGCATTCTAAGTCTTGTTCAGTAACTGCTGATTAAAGTTCCACCTTCGTGAATCCACAGCATGAAAACCTTTTTTTATTGTGCTTTCGCTAACACTTTGCCATGCCTTGTGAGTAATGTTAATGGCTGAAACTAAGGTGATTTTATGATCCTCCCCATCCTCGATGCTGTCAAGGAGTTGCATCACTACTTCCTTGCGGTAAAAGGTTTTGAACGTTTTAATTATGCCCTGGTCTAGAGGCTGCAGCTTAGAAGTAGTGTTGGCAGTCAAAAATACATTAACATGACTGAGCGGTGGGGTACTGTTGTGGGCCGTACAATTATCCATGAAAAGCAGAACTTTTCGCTCCCTTTTCTCCATATCAGCATTCACTGATCGTATCCATTCCTTGAATAATTCACCCATCATCCACGCTTTTTTGTTTGCACGATAGGTCATCGGAAAAGTTTTTCTGTTTTTAAAACATCTTGGTTTGGCTGATTTGCCTATCATGAGCTGTCTTAATTTCTCAGATCCATCCATGTTGGCGGCCAACAATATGGTTACACGTTCTTTACTATTTTTTTTTCGGCATGAAACTTTTCTTCCTTAAAACACATTGATCGGTCGGGGAGACAATTATAAAACAACCCCGTCTCATCGGCATTAAAAATGTTGTTGGGCTCATAAGAATCAATTATTTCTCCCAATTCGTATTTCTACTCAGAACAAACGTTGGCCGATACACTCGCACTTTCCCCACTTAGCTTCTTCAATTTTATGCTGTGCCTTTTTTTAAACCTATCAAACCAACCATCACTTGCACGAAAGTCTTTAATTCCCATTTTTTTCTGCAAAAACTTTTACTTTTTCTCTTAAAATGTTCACTCCAACTGGTACATTCGAATTCCGTGCTTGCGCAAACCACTTTTTTAAATTCTCTCCTAGTTGTGGATACTCACCAGTCTTAAAGCGCTTTACTTTGCTGTCCGATGTCTGGGAGGCGATCTTGTCCTTGTTCTTTAGAATTGATGTTATTGTTGAAGGAGGAACGTTATCACGTTTGGACACGTAAATTTGTTTATAACCACCGGCCACGGCGATAATGATTTCTTTTTTTTCTCTAATTGAAATACACTTATTAGCTCTTTTCGGAGGCATGGATAAGACCAAACTGACTAACTTTTCACTCGCTCTGCTCCTTCCTACCATCTCATAACCGTAGACCGGACAGCAAGGCACCTCTTAGTTCTGAGAATCACAGACACATCACCTCACAGCCTACTCTGCGTCATTACCTGCCCTTCAAACCCGCCTACGTCCCTCAGCACCCTTCCGATTTTTTTTTACCCTGCCCGAATTGCATAAATCTAGAGCTGGTGTACAATCTAGGGTTAAAAACATTACGAGTTAACGAGATTTTTAATTTTAAGTTGGAAATAAGAATTATAAGACGTTTTAATTGAGCTCGAGCACCAAAATAAATTTGTATTATCGAGGGGACCGGAATGCATTGTTTATTTACGAATGAAAGGGATTTTCTCAAGGGACCGGCAAATTTGTACGAATTAGCGGGATATACGAATAATCGGGATGCGAAATATCGGGATTTCACTGTATCACAACCATCAAATGGGTCCACATAAAATCTCTTTTGACTGCCCTTTTATAAAATAGTATCGCATGGAAAATTTAAATTATGCAATATCTAAAAAAAAAAACTGATTTCTATAAAATCTAGTAAATAAGGACTACTATGGCAGGCCATGTAAACTGATAACCTTTGAGAGGGTCAGACACACATATTTTCAAAATGGCGGTAATATAAAAATTTTAACTCAGAATTTTTTATCCGTGAAACTGCAATACAATTTCAACTTAACTTTGTATGCTGAGAGTATCAGTTATACACATCAAAATTGTCTAAGCAAAGCCTCATTCCCCCTTTTTGTAAGATAGTCCCACATGAAATACTATTTTTATGTCGTATCTTGGGAAACAATCAACCAATTTCTTTTAAATTTGGGGGAGAAGTTGTACTGTGGTAGGCCAAATTAATTTCTGTGTTTTTAATGTGTAAGTCTCTTATTTTCTGAATGGCACTTGTACAAAGATTTTAGCTTAGTGTGCCACATCTATGAAACCATGTAAAAGATTTACATTTAACTGTGTATATTGCGTATATGACAAACATCGAATGTGATAATACATAAACATTTTGTACTACATTTACAAAGATCATCACATGAACAATGGAATTTATATGCCATATCTCAAGGACTAATCAATCTATTCATACTTAAATTCCATGAAGTATTGCTATAGTAGGGTATGTAAATTAACGTGTGTTATGTGTGACAGGCATGTTTTAATAGGGTTTATCATTTGCTATACATATATAACATTTCAACAAAATTCAACCAAATTTTGTATGCAAGCAGTATTAATTAGAAGCATCATTTATGCATACATAGAGCCTCTTTTGCCAGATTTTTTTTTGCAAAATAGTGCCAGGTGTGTAAATGGAACATTTGTCCATATTTCCGGGACAATTATACTAATTCCCACCAAATTTTGAACAAAAAAAGGCCATGTAAAGTTACATTATTTAAATACAGCGAGACATTGGTCATTGAAATGGTGGCCATATAAATATTTACTTATTTTTGGTATATCTATTTAACAATTTAATCAAATTCAATTAACCTTTTTATGATTATAGTATCTATTAGAAACATCCTATAAAGAAATTCTTTTAGGCAGTTTTTATAAGATATCCCTGTTTAAATCAAAATTTTTTTTGCCATATCTCAAAGACCAATCAACCGATTTCCACCAAATTTTTCACACAAGTGGCGTTACAGTAGGTCATGTCAATTTGTGTTTTTAGTGGCTCATACATTTATTTTAAAAATGATGGGAGTGTAAATATTTTAGGTTAGTGAACTCGATCATTTAAAACATTACACTGATTACATCCGAAGTTAATGCACCGAATCCTACCTCCATTATGCAGTTTATTGAACGCTAGCCTATTTTTAAGAGTTTTTCTGAATTCGAATCCTGAGTAAGTCATTCATGTATTTTAATTGTCTTGGTACTATTTCATATGTTTCTGTTTTCATCTCTAGTGATATTGCTGTCCAAGAGACATCAACACCTACCAGCTTTAAGAACTTCACTAAAATTTATTTGCACCCTTATAGAGGAAAGTAGGCTCATTAGTTATCAGGAACTCCTTATTTTTACTGTTAGTGCAGTAACACGTTTATTAGACGCAATAATTTGTAAGTCAACAATCAATGTGTTTCAGTAAATGTAATTACTCTTAATACTGCCTTTATTATTTTTTATTACTTTTGCTTCTTATCACTTTTATATTAAATACGTATTTGGCTGACTGACACTCAACGATTCTTTCCTATAAGAACTATTGGCCTACAACAATCACTTAATCCTCCTACCCTTTTTTTTATTGTGTGTCAATTTTGGTGGTTGGTGCCATGTAATTGTTTACAGGGTTGTTTGCTGTGGTTGTTATCTGGGAACAACACTTATTGATTAGTGGTTTGGGTTATATTTGTCTATGGGAGCTGATACCTCGGCAACCCTCTTGAACAATTATACAGTGGTGTGATTGTGGAGGCCATAGTAAATTCAGTGTTAATGTTTTCTTGGGGGTAATTATTGAGAATAGGGGCTTGTCTGAAGGAAACATAGTACACCCACAAAAATAACATAATGGGTTTTGCACAGTTTACCTTAATATTGAGGAGGGCGTAATGGTAAAATAAGTAGAACGTACTAAAGTAAATTGTTAAAATATGAGGAGTTCTGCCACTTTGTTTACTCCGGACGCCATGTTGAATAGCCATGCAATGCTGTTGGCGCAGACGTGAACTGTGTTCAGTTGATGTTTAGATGAAATACAGAGCGGTTCGTGAGTTGTGTCGTCCAAATCTGACAGTGCGTAGGCTTGTGATTTAAGAATAGAGGACGCAAGTATGAGTATTTCTGTGCATTACAGTTGTCTATGTGGCGGGTGTTACTTGAACGTTTTAGTAGATCATGGCGTTTTGTCGAAAGAGGTAAGGTGCAAGACATGCACGACAGTAGTTAAATTGGCTGAAGACCGCGGAATTGTACCAGCAGCGTACCTAGGTGAGTTAATTCATGTACGTCCGGTATGTTTTACTGTTACTTTAAAACCCAAAAATCCTAGATTAGAATACAATCGTAGGTTAGATTAAAGCCCTAAAATTCTCTATTAGAAAATCGTAGGTAGGACTAAAACCCTATAATCCTAGGTTAGATTAAAACCCTACAATCCTAGGTTAGATTAAAAACCTACAATCCTAGGTTAGATTAACACCCTACAATCGTAGGTTTCATTAAAACCCTATAATCGTAGGGTAGAATAAAACCTTATAATCCTAGGTTAGATCAAAAATGTAAAATGGTGATTCACTCATAGTGGGGTTAGGTTAGGTGGGCACATATTATGAAATTGGGTGGACAAATGTTAAATTGAGGTGTTTATGTATTTTTGGTGGGTGTATTTTTAGTGATTTTATCCCACAATTTCCCTGATCTTAACAGCCCTCCCACTATTGTATTTGTGGTTTGTATTGGTAATAAGTTAATGCCCCTAGTCAATTTGTGTTCTGCGTAATTAGTAGAGTGGAAATATACCACTTTCTGTGATTTTTTCTTTTATTTTCAGAAAAGCCCCTATTCTCAATAATTACTTATTACTAAGTTATTGTTAAGTTACTAAGTTATGTTGTTTATTAAGCTGTACTATTGATTTATTCACTTACCCAAGTTTATATTGTGTTTACTGGTAGAAATTAACTGAGGTTATGTTCCCCAAGCACAAGCTGTGTTCTAGAACCCACCAAAAAAAAAACTCTGACTTACAGGTTAGGTTGGGATTATGGGAAAGGGTGGATAGTGATTTGGATAGAAATGATTCAGAAAGTAGTAGCCCTACTTCCCCTTTAGAGGAAACCCCTGAAATAGAAACAAGTAATACTTCCAATTCGCAGGATACCATAGTTCATAATAGGGACCGCAATTGTGATGCAGAATCCCAGCATATTCCAGACGATAGTGACCCACCCAAAAACATGGAGCACAGTAACCAAAGAGATGACACAAAAGTCTAACAATTTTACCATGATTTATAAGAGGTGCTGGTGCCCGTTGGTTTGCAGCCTTGGAGCAAAGCTTGAAGGTATTCATAATTTTGAGGGATTAGTACAGCACTAAAAGCAGCATCTGTTAGAGATGGGGGATTTGATGATTTTGAATTGGGAATGCGAATTAAGGTAAACGTGAAGCATCATCTTAACTCCATCCTATAGTGGTTGTCCAACTACCATAAACAAAGCCAAAGCTTGTCTTCTTTGTTCCAGTAAAAGTGTGGAAAATTTCAGTTCTGGTAGACCCAAGTGAAGGTCACTACTGCTGGATACAGGGTAGTGTGGTAAGTGTAAAATGGAATCTTGCCAGGTACATCCATTAGTGATTCTTTCATAATTATACCTTGTGAAATGTTGTGATTTATGAATTGAAGGTGCATTTAAGTGTTTCAACTTGTGTCTGTGACTTGCAAATTGACGTAGCCCCTAAAATGATGTTGTTATATAGCCATTGACATCAACGAATACAGTAGATGCATTTACGTTACAAAAATATTTGCAATTATTGAATTGCATTTGCCTCCCTCCCCCCTTTTTTTTTTGCCAAGAATGCTAATTTGTACGATCAAAAGCATGGCTACTGGACAGTGAATTAATGCAAATTCTGCACCACTCTGCTTCCGATAGTGTGAGTGATAGCAAAGTGTGGAGGACAGCACCAATTTACTGCCTTGTACTTTCTAATGGCTCATTTTTGTACATATACACACATATGTTAAAAATGTATGAAGCAGGTAAATGAGTGCAGCCTTACCCACTATCACTCATGCTATGGGAAGCCGAGTGATACCGATTTTGCACGTATTCACTGTTCTGCAGCCGTTGATGTTACATACACCTTTCATGTTTTGCAAAATTTCTGAATTTTTTTATAGCCTATATTTTATCCTAAAATTTCCCTGAACGTCATATTCTTCACCACAGTAATGATAAAGAATAGTGACTGACATGAACCACGTGTCCACGTGTGCTCTCATGACCACTTGCACCTTCACAGTTTTTTTACACCGCATAGCCAACACCGGGCCGAAGTAAACACTCAGCTGCGAGTACGTCAGTATGGGTCAGAGAGAACAGAACAAACCCGCCTCGTCGTAATGTACTACGTGACTCAAGTGACAGTCTTGCTTTATTTACCTCAATAGGTAACTCTTAAGGGTAAATAACAAGCAGTCCAACGCGGTGTGTCCCACCGAAAGCCACAACCGCCAGGTGCCCCGGCAATTGGAGGGAACGTCAGTGCAGCTCGCGTCGCAAAGCCAAGCTTCCTTTCCACCTGCGTACCGTTGAGCGGCCTGCTGGCTACATTTTCAGTTTGTTTGTCACTACTAGGCCACCTGAGTTATACCGGGTGGTGGCTAGTAGTTTATTTAGTTAAATTACTTTGGTGCAGACTAAGGGCACCTGTGGTTGTTGCGTTAGGGGTAAACAAATACTTGTATTCTCAGTTATTTAACACACCAGTAATTTATTGGTCTGAAAGTAACATAGGTATTTACACACACTGGCGAGACTGAACCCCCCTGCAAGTCGTAGGCCTGAAGGGCTTGTGGACTGAATACTATGCGTCGGGGAAGGTTGTTGAAGGGAGACGTTTGTCTACTTATCTGCGACTGCAGCTTTTGGTGAGTTGTCTTCGTTGGTAGCTGAGGCATGGTGAGTTGGGTGGACCTTTGTCAGGCCCTCGGACTGCCTCTCGTTGGCGTGCTATACTCAGCTGGCTTCTTCCTGCGGCTTTGACTGACTCTCTCGGAAGTCCAGGATGGGTTTCCCGGGACTTGTGCTTTCTCTGTGACCTCGGCTGGCGTTACGCGTAGGAGAGCGTGTCTCCTCGGCTGCGGCTCACATTTCTGACTTCCCCATCTCGGAAACTGCCACTACGTTTTCGGAAATGAACTCATAAGTTCTCGGCACTTTTACTGGGTTTGTCTCAGGAATTTACACACAAAGTTTTGGCTGTTCCTGGGTTCTCTCCCCGGCGACGTCACCATTGACTTACTGACTGCTTGCCTCGTCGCCATCTGGCGCACGACTACGTCTTCTTGGAATGGCACCTTTCGGTATGGGGCTGCTACTCGTTTCTGGGAATTTACTCATCTTCTCTGCACTGTTCCTTTCACCCAACTGACTACTCTCGTGTCTGATTCGCCTTGGTTTCGGCGGAACACATAACTCATCTCGCGGCTGTACCGCAGAACAACTCCCGTCTCGGTTGGCGATAATTGACTCGGCCGGGATCCGAACTCCGGCCTGGTGATACAACTGCCTCTCACACTAACTGCCTTCTTTGTCTCGCATCGCAGCTGCTGAACAACTCCTTCCCGTCTCGGCTGAACAACTGTCGTCAACAAGTGATCCCGAACAACTGATCACCTTCCTTGGTAGCAGCTAAATTTAACCCATCTCCCGCTATATTCAAGCTAGATATCAGCAGTTTCTCAAGAGAGAAATCTGGAAATCCCCTGTGTACCTTGCACATTTTTTGTGTAGGATTTCGTGTCTCGTCAGCTGCTTGCGCGCTCAAACTA